>JAODAL010004750.1:0-152088 GCA_025379985.1 Phyllomedusa bahiana
CCTTTTGTGATATCAGATCGATAGTGGTAAAAGGCAAAAAAAAACACTACACACCTTAACTGGCTCCCCATAAGGAGGATGTTCCCCTCCTCAACCCCACTCATTGCCTCCCACCATAAGCCAATATCGCTCTGCCTACACGAGAGGAAAAACCCCAAAACCGTATGTAAACAATATTGGGGTTTACAATTATTCCTTTTTGCTTCTCAAAGATTCAAAATCAGAAGTAAATTGAGATTTGTTACAACCTATAAGGGCCAGTGACTTCCAGCTCCTTTCCCATAATCCAAAATAAAGTGAGTAAATGGAATCGGTTGTCATAAACCTTCTCTCTTTTCCAGTCTCCTCACACAAAACCCAAAATGAACTTTTGGGGAAACCGAGAAAAAAAAATTGCAGAAAAAATGAACTTTTTAAAAAAAAATTTCAAGAGACCATTTCGTTGAAGAGGAAGTAAGTAGCCCGGGCAACTATGGGTGCCCCGGGCTTTTGGGGGCCAAACAACATCATCAAGATCCACCCTGATTCACTTGAAAAAGTCAAACGCCACTTTATCTGGGGAAAGCCGATGCGTTTTTCTGAAAACCCTCCAGCTGTGCTAAAGGGTCCGCTCGATTGCCGGGGCTGCGGGGCAGAAACAACCTATGGGGTGGCGCAGCTCGGCCATTCCCTTTTTTTGGGATCCCCGAAGTCAGGGGGTCCCCCCCAAATACAAAAACAGGGTGTTGAACCAGATAGTCGTGCCCAGATCAAAAAGCTGTCCTGGGTTGGAGGTCCCGCTTGCTGCTTGGGGAGGTGGTAAAAAGGTTTGCCAGAGTCCCCCATTGGGCCTTCTGCCCCCTTGCCTGCTTGGCCGCTACGCTTTTGGGCACTCTACTGTGTCACTCCTGACGTTATTCCCCCGTGACATTTGAAAACGTAAAAGAAAACGCAACAGAGTCCCGGTTATCAACACAAGCCCTTTCTGATTTACCTCATTTGGGTGGGGGCAGAAGTTGTGTTTTGTTTTGTACCGGGGTCCAGGAGGGGGGCCACCCATAACTTTTTGTTCATTTTGAGGTTTATCGCGGGGATCATTTTGGGAGAAAAGGGAGCATCCAAGCACTCATGGAGAAGGGGGCCTTGATTTCCCCAAGCCTCTGTCGAGGGCACTAGCAAACTCATTCCCCTCGCCTCAATTCGCCCCAACCTCTTCCAAAGGCAGTGACGTCGAAACGTCGGTGCTAGGAATACCCCTCCCCCGCTTCCTTCGGCACAGCAAAAGACTGCCCTACTCCCTTAGATATCACCCTGAAGCTGATGCGCCGCTTTGCACTAGCCCTGGACCCCGAACCACTGCCTAATAACACCGATAAAAAGAAACTGTCGGCCCTTGGGGTTTTCAAGGAAGAAAGGCTCTTCCCGCATCTGGTCCATCTCCTCCTCCATCGCGGGCGGGACCTGATTTTAAGGTCCAAGATCGCCCCCAGAACTAAGACACCACAATGCCTGCTAAAAGGGCATTGCCCCCCCCACTGACCTTTTTGGGGTGGCTTTTTCAAAACTGGCAAGGGATGGTGCAGAGCTCTTTCCCCTGCCCCACTCTCGGGGGCTCAACACCCCGATTCCGCACCGCTGCTTGCGGGCCCTGTTCACTTCGTACTGCGTAATGGCATTGCACTCCCCCCAAATCGCGGAGCAGTGGAGGGGAATTTCCCAGGGGTTTTGCCACGTCAACAATGAACATTTGACGGGGACCCGAGCTGACCTGAAACGCAGCCAGGGGACAAGCGGGGTCAAACGCCAATGCGAACTCAACCTCGACCTTCTTCAGCAACGTCCGACCCGGGGGTAGCGCTTTAGAAATTTCGGACAGAGGTTCATACATGGGCCAGCAAGGATTGCTCCAGCCTCCCCGATCAAGGCGGCCAGCAAATTCGCCCGTTATTCGCACACCACCTTGCCTGCACAATTCTTGTCACCCACCGGCCCGGGCCTGGGCCACTACGACCTTGGTGGAGTCCCCAAAACAATTAATTTAAACCCCGCCTTTTTCTCTGGCACGGATGCCACCAGGACCTTTGGAGAAAGAGCCCGCACCATCCTGTGTTTTAAGAGCGTGGCCGAGCATAAGCCCCGCCCCCCCAAGACATCCACCCCCCACCCAGTGGCTTCACAGAGTATAGGGGCCCTTTGGCCGGCTACTAGTCCATGTGCGGTGGTGAGATGGACTTTTCCCGGGACACAGTCAGACAACGCCTTGAAATTTAGATGACACTGTCGGGCCGGGGAAAGGGACGGATTTTCTTGCAAAGAAATCCCTGCCGCATGGGTATTGGGGCGGGCAAGGGCCATCTGGGGGAACCCATTTTGGTCCACCAACGAAAGGAAACCCTTTCCAAGGCCAAAACCGGGAATGCCACATTCAGGCTTTTGGCTTGGAGGGTTTGGGTTAAAGTTTTTTTTTCTGTTTCCCAAACCTGAAGACAAAAGGCTGGCTGCAGACTGGCCACTTACCGTGCGGGGTTGTAAAACGGGCGGAGAGGGGGGTAGATGGTCTCTGGTGGTCTGTGGTACTGGGGTCGAGGGGGGAGGCTGAAGCGGGGCAACCCCTGATAAAAATCTAAAGGACATGGCTCTGGGGAACGTTTGGTGGTGGCGGAGGAGGGGGAGGGGAGACAGAGGTTGGACAGGGGTTGAAGCCCGGTCGGTCGGGGCCTTTTTTGCCAAGTGTTGCCTCCATTCAACTCATGCTTTCGCTGCATTGAAAACATGTTGTGGGGTTAAAACCCAAGATTCTTTTCCTCTACTTTTTGCTTTTCGGCAAAGGGGGCCCTATACATCGCTGGGTGAATAAGGGCTTTCTCAAAGAAGGCCCACTTTAGAGGTCCGGGGCCTTTTGACGGCGATTAGCGAGGGCGGTTTGCGCTGACCGTGGGGCGGGGGAATCATACAGCGGACTTTTGTACCGCCCTCTCCCTTTTTGAGGGGGGCCCGTTTGACCACCCCCATCGTCTCCCCCGTCCAGTGATGAAGGCCGCAAGAAAATTCGCAGAAAAACCCCGTGGATTGCAATGCTCATAACATCATCAACCAGGGGACTTTGGGCCCCTATTCTGCATCCAGAGCTTCGGGTACAAGCAAAGGGCCCGCAAGTGTTGCCGACCGCCCGGGGGATTTTGCCCATTTACCGGGTTTTCCTCTCCTCCCTGATGGCACATAACTGGGCGCAAGCAACAAAATCATACCTTGGCCTTCACTTTTTAAAATGCCTCTGACCCCAAAGCTTCAGAAAATGATTTTCCACAGTGGTGGGTACACGAGTTTATTTGGGCTGCCTTTCTCAGTTTACGGGTATGATAATCGATACGACATTTGGGCCGGACGGAAGGACAGGGGGTAAGACTTTTGTCAGTTGCATTTAACCCCTGAAGAACAGATTGGGGACGCGTTCGATTCACAGGCCCCACCCAGCGATACAGCCTGACGTCCCCCAACCCCACGATCCGCGGCTGCTGTTTTTCACCAGCACTGGGGAAGGGGCACCCTTCCTCGTACCTCACCTCCATGTCCACCCCCCTCTTTGCTCGCTTCCCACCCCTTTTCGCACCATGTTCAAAAAATAAAAAATTTTAAGGTATGGAAATTTTGGGAACGTCTCTATTAAAAACCAAATCACAGCTATTCCAAAACCCCAATTTAAAACAAAATTTTCTGTATTGAAATTTAACGCAAGGGGGCCATCAAAAAGCGGGCGTGCCAAATGAAAAAAAAACTTCGAAAAGTAACGAAAAAAAGTATTTTTTGGAAACCTATCAATTCGCCTGTGGTTTACTACAAAATTTGGATTTAAATTAACTGCAAGGTGGCTCTTCAACAAACTGGCCTTCCAAAGGAAAAAAAACGTATCTGAAATGTTTAAAGGGAAAAAAAAGTTTTTTGGGACCTTTTAATTCCCTGGGTTTACTACAAAATTGCGGGTTCAAATTTTTAAATGCAAGGTGGGTCTATCAACAAAACTGGACGTCAAAAGTGAAAAAAAAAGTACTGAAATTATACGGGTAATAAAATATTTTTGGCACCTATCAATTTACCTGGGTGACTACAAAATTGCTATTCAAATTAACGCAAGGGGGCTCTATAACAAAGCGGCCTGTCCCAAAGAAAAAACACGTATCTGAAAGTATACGGATAATAAAAGGGACTTTTTGGAAACCTATCAATTTACCTGTACTACAAAATGCTGGGTTTAAATTTTAAAGCAAGGTGGCCTATCAAAAAAGCTGGGCCTGCGCCAAAGTGAAAAAAAAACGTATCGAAAGTTAACGGATAAAAAAAGGTTTTTTGGCACCTACAATTCACCTGGGTGACACAAAATTTCTGGATTTAAATTTAACTGCAAGGTGGCCTACCAACAAAACTGACGGGGGAAAAGTGAAAAAAAATGTATCTGAAATGTATACGGGATAAAAAAGGATTTTTCACCACATTCACCTGTGGGACACAAAATTCTGGAAAAAAAATTAACTGAAGGTGGTCAACAACAAAGCTGGGCTGGCAAAATTGAAAATGAACACCTACTGAAAAGGGATCGAAATAAAATTGGGGGTTTTGCACCTAACAAATAGCCTGCAGTTTCTAGAAAAATCGTAACCAAATAATTCAGGGGTGCCCAATATCCAAATAATTTTCAACAAAAACTGTAATAATAAAAGCTATTGCAATCAATGCTGCAATACAATATCCAGTATTCTTTAAAGACTGTGTTGTTCAACCCCCCCCCCCCCCAACCGTTTCCCCTCCGTGATTTTCAGCGGTAGAGCCCTTTAAAATTCCTGCCTAAAATACCAAAATCTGCAAATCCTGATCTAAATAAGTTCTAAGGAACACAGCTAAAAGTAAAACTGTCTCTTTGAACAAATAGAATAATTTTGCTGAGCTGTTTGCACAGAGGCATATCGCACTACCAACTGCTTAGAGAAACTGACACACACTGATCATGAACAGGAAGGGCTGTTCTATGTAAAACGAGGTCATATGATTTTTTCCAGCCAATCGCAACCATACACATCCCAGTCATGACGTCGCACACACATCTCACCCTGCTCTATTCTGTAAGCTGATTTGCTGGCCGCCAAAATGACAGGAAGCGCCGAAAATGGCGCTATAATAATAGATTATGCACAGATTTTAACCTAAATTATCGCGTGATCTAAAAAATCCGATCAACGTAAATACCGTGCCGATTTCAACTTTGTCGATAATAATCGCTCAACACTACTCATGACTGATATCATTCTAAGTATGATAGTCCTATATTTGATCATTTTATGCTATTCTGAAGGTGTTTTAGAGTGTTGGGAAAGCATAAGAACCTATTACATCCAAAACTTAGGACATGTTTCCTTTTACAATATTTTATGTTTTGTATTTTAGTTGTCTTAAATCAATGGTATTTGAACTGAAACTGAGAAGCTTCCAGTGTTTTGCCTTAAATGTATCTGCTGCCAATTAAAATGTTCTTTTTTATGTATCCATTCTATCTCCCCTAACATATCAAGACTTGTAATTTGCCTCAATATTTTCTTCCTCTACTTTTCAATATTGCATGTACCAAATGGAGAAGATAGAAACAATATTTAATCTAAACAATGAAAAGAATAAGGAGTACACCATGTGTTATACATTCTGTAGCCATCTATAATACATGATGCTGATGTTAAAGTATGAAAGTATTTATAGAACACGTGCATGCTGGAAAAGAAAGAAAAACATTTTCCTTTCATGATATTTGGAGGTAAGTCTTTACAGTAATTGTAAAGACATTTGGTATTTTACATTAGTTTTGGTGTAACATGTCTTGGTTTTATGGGAACATTGTCACAAATATTGATTGGCTAAGCAAAGTGCAACTGGGTTTATACAACAGAGGTTGTTAAGGCTTATGCCAGACAGTTTTATATTGTTGTTAGAGATGGCCGAATTTCTCAAAAATTCGGTTCGGTCACTTCGCCGAATTTTCCGACAAAATTTGTTTCGGTCCGAATTACTTCGGCACGAATCACGTTAAAAAACAGCTATTTTCCAGGCTGCCCAGAGCGCAGCAGGGTCTTTAGAACTTTGTGCCATGCATATAAATATGCAAGGGAGCTTGGTTTGTCTTACATACAATTTGTTTGTGGTTTTAGTATGACACGCACAGGACTTGCCGCCGCGATCGTAGAATCGCTTCACTAAAAAATCCCTGGTCACTTAAGATGGGCCAAAACTGACCAAAAAACTCAAGCGGAATGTAGTCCTGATAAAGTCATGCTAGCGAAAGCTGGAAAAAAACAAGCTGAGAGCTCAGGAGGCAACATAGTGATAGGAGTGTGGAGGTACGGGCGGACAGCCACAGCAGCATGAGGTTCAGGCAGTTGCACAATGACATTCTGGTAGCGGCCAAACAGGATTATGCCCCAGAGTGGCACAATACACACAGTGTGGAGACATGGCAGCAGCAGCATGGAGGGTCAGGCTGTGGCACAATGACATTCTGGAAAGGCGTGCAAAACAGTATTAGGCCACAGAGTGGGCACAATCACACAGTGGTGGAGGTCACGGGCGGCAACCGCCGCAGTATGAGGTCAGACAGTGGCACAATGGCAATCTGTGGGTGGCACAACAGTATTAAGGACACAGAGTGGCACAATCACAGACAGTGAGTGGATGACACGGCGGCGCAGTATGAGGTCAGGCATTTGGCACAAGACCATTATGGAGGCGGCAAAACATATTAGGCCACAGGAGTGTCCAATGATACAGTTGTGGAGACACGGCGGCAGCAGTATGAGGTCTGTACAGTGCACAAATGACATTATGAGGTGGAAAAACAGTATTAGGGCACAATGGCACATCACACAGTGGAGGACACAGCGGCAGCAGTATAGGTCAGGCAGTGGCACAAAGACATGATGGAGTGCGGCAAAACAGTATTAGGGAGGCCACAGGAGTGGCACAATGATACCGTGTGGAGGTCACGGCAGCAAGCAGTATATGTCAGACAGTGCACAATGACATTATGGAGGTGGCAAAAACATATTCAGGGCACAGATTGGCACAATCACACAGTGGAGTGTCACAGCGTCAGCAGTATGAGGCAGCAGTGGCACAATGAACAAATTTCTGGAGCTGGCAAAAAGGATTAGCCAAAGAGTGTGGTACAATGACACAGTGTGGAGGCACGGCTAGGAGCAACAGCAGCAGCATAAGGTTCAGACAGTGGCACAATGACACAGTGTGTGGAGGCACGGCAGCAGCCACGGCAGTCAGCATGAAGGTCAGACAGAGGCACAATGACAAAATTCTAGGAGTGGCAAAAACAGGAGAAGGCCACAGTGTGAGGGCAACGCAGCAGCCACGGCAGCAGCATGATGTCAGACAGTTGCACAATGACACTATTGTGGAGGCACGACAGGAGTCACAGCAGCAGCATGAGGTCAGAGAGTGGAACAATGACATTCTTCAGGTGGCAAAATAGTAATTAGGCCACATAGCGGCACAATGACTGAGAAGCGGATGTCACGCGCGGCAGCCAGCATGAGGACAGGCAGTGGCACAATGACAGAAGTGAGGTGATGACAGGAAAGCAACAGCATGAGGTCAGAGTGCATCAATGACATTTCTGGAGGTGGCAAAAAGTACCCCCAGAGTCCGCAGAGTGGCACAATGACACAGTGGGAGAGTCACGCAAACTAGCAACAGCACACGCGATCATTAGCACATAGAGTGGCACAAGACAGAGGTGTTGAGTGGGTGGCCAATACCAAGTCCGTGGTAAAGGACGGAGTAGGCTAGATGGGAGAAACTATCAGCAGATGTGTGCATCAGGCTGGTGGGGCGGCATCAGAATAGTGGCCTGAGTCAGGTAGTTATTACCCAGACTGACGCCTAAGGCATTGTGTGTGAAATCCTGGTCCGATCCACGCCTGATTCATCTTTGACAAAGGTCATCTTCACATTTTCCCGTGACAAGCGGTTCTCCTTGGGGTAACGATGGCCCCTCCGCCGCATGAACCACACAACCCCGCTCTGATTGCCACACTACTGGCCGGGCAGTACAGCTTCTCCCACTGCAAACTCGGCAAGTGCGGCCACAAGCCCTCATCCAGTTTGGGCTGCCCAGTAGTCCAGCGGATCTCTAACTGGGGTGGCAGAATGCTGTCCAAGTAGGCACAACCTGTTGGTTTCTGTGGAATTGCTCCAGGTCCTGCTGCTGCTGGCTGCTGGTACTGCCCTCCTCACTAGGCGGGTGAAGGAAGCATGCTCATAGTGACTCCAGACTTAGGGTACTGCTGGAAGGAGAAGGTAAACGGCTCCTACCTCCCCCCCAAACTACCCCAGCAGTCCGCCGCAGTATACGTGAGCGCTGAGAACCCCCGCGGACAGAACCTTCCAGAGGAGGGACGATGCCGCACATAGGCAGCGTCCAACTTATTACGGAGGATTTCCAATAGTATTTGAGTTTGTCCTTCCCTCTCAATATGAAGCTGGGAAAAAGGCTCCCATATTTTGACCGGTAGCGAGGGTCCAATAGGTGGAGCGCCAGAATTCTTCCCTCCTGCCGGATTCTGACTATTCCTGTCCGACCAGCCAGGCAAATAACAATCTGCGGGACATCTGGCACAAGTGTACTCCAAAAAAAAGAGAGGGCTCCCAGCCTCCATTTCCACTGAATACTGCCACGGTGCTTGGGATCATCTGCCTCGTCTTTCCTCATCTCCATCCACCTCCTCCACTGCTCCTGCTCCTCCTCTCTTGTCAACTGGGTAGAAAATCCACTCATTTCACAGACCAATTCTTCTGCTACCAATTTCCTCCCTCCTCCTCCTCCTCCATTTCAAGTCCCACCGGGACTCATGTGGCCCACGAATGTAGTCCGCCACAATCTCCAAGTCCCCTGCCCAGACAGATTTTTCAGCATCTGTTCCAGGACATGAAGCAGTGGTGAGGAATGACTTATCATGCGTCCGTATTCCGGCGACTGACTAAATACGTTTGGCCCCTCCTCGAATGGCCTCAACTAAAACGGCAGGTGTCACGCATGGAGCTGCCACTGGCTGACATCAAAGTTACACAGGGGTATTACTGTCTGTCTGCCGGATCACAAAAATCGTTAATGGCCTTTCTCTGTCATACAGTCCGGCTCCAACATGTGCGCAGGCTGGAATTCCCAGCGGGTGGAAACATCGCATATCAGTAGCGTGGTTGGGGAGGCCCGTTCTGCCGCTGCAAACTCGAGGATGGGTGTTTCCTGGCTTTGTAACGAAATGGATCAAGTGGCATGTCACAGTTTCCTGGCCATTTTCAGAATGTTCTGAAGATACGTGGAAGGACGTTCAAACCTTTTTACCAACCAGTAGAAAGCACGAGTTGCGCCTGCAGGCGCATGGACCACCCTCCTCGGTGCAAGCGCGACACCATGATCCTCCCATTGTCCGGTCACCATGGTCCGATTTGCAGTTTGGCGCGGAGACAGCACACATCGATGTTTCTTGCAGCATGACGCGTAGCATCCTCCCCTGTGTGAACTTTCGTTCGATACGAGGCAAGCTAGTGTGGTAGAAACTGTGCGAGACACCGCTGTGCCCTACACATGTGGTATATGGTGCATTAACTTGTGGAGTCTGAGATGGTGGGGTGGTGGAGGAAGGGAGGTGCGACATTGGCGCAGGAGCAGCAGTTTGGACAACGTGGAGGAGAAAGCGGGCGTCTCCTGTCCAAGGTTTGCTTGGTGTGCCCTGCAGGGAAGCACATTACACCCAGTTGGGCCGTAAAGGACATGTAACTGGCCCTGACCGTATTTTACAGCTCCAAGACGTCCTCTGCTTGGCTGGCCGTGTACCCATGGAACAAACCGATAAGCCAAGTCATGACCCACTTTCTGTTCTACAAAATTTATGAAGTGCTGGTTACTGGCCATTTTGGAAAAGAAATTACGGCTTGGAACTCTCCATCTCGGCTTCGTGCACACAGCCTTAGTTCTTTGAATTGTGCAGTATTCCCACCAAATGGAAAGGTAGGGACTGCAGTACCATACCCACTGGACAGGAGCACGGTCAGCACTGCACCTTAGGGATGATTTGGACGGCATAACAGTTGTCTCTTTACAATCGCACCCTCCTCTGAACGACTGCTGGCGCCATGAGTAGCGAGGAGCAGGAGCATCTGGACCGGAGAGGAATGTCAAAGAGAAACAGACTGCCTTCTGCAGAGGTGTGGGAGCCTTTGACGGCAGAAATGGCATGCGTCCACTGGCCGCTGCTGCTCGGCCTGCAGCGTGCAGGATGGACCGGACCACATCGAGCCCACGTAACTCCCAGGCCACGATGGTGACGCCTGCATGTGATGACCGCAGGGGCCGTTTTGTGCCAACGATAGCTCCCTGGCCCTGCTTTCCACTTTCTGCCCACGAGATTCTACAAATACCCATATTGTCTCCTCCGGTGTCTTAGCAAAGAACTGTCCACACGCCGTGTAGCTGATGATTACCGCAACGCTCCGAGCACTGATTAGACTACTGCCGCCGCTGGGGATGAATACTCGCTGAGCTAGGGCCCCTGTGCCTACTGTCCTTGGACCTGGCGAAGCGGTTTTCTAACCCCGGGCCGCTTGGCTCCCGACCTAAGCACTGCTGCTACCCTGCTGACTCACGGCCCACACAACCACATGCTGGCTGCCCCCGCTGCCTGACGCGCAAGCTGACGCCTCTCTTCTCCTGACGATGATGAAGCCCTTGCTTCACCCACCCGGCCTCCCAAGTGCGGAGCTACATCATCATCTATTTGTTGTGTTTCAATCGTCACACTGTCCCTCGCTACATCACCGGTCTTGGTAAGCCGAGGCTGAACCTCCTTCACCCATGACCTCCCATGGGCCACTCTCCACATCTATACCTTTTTTTTTGCCTGCCTACTGCAAGAAGCTGGGGGGATGATTGGCCCCATTTCTTAGCTGCCTACGTAGCTTGCTGACTGCCCTCCTCAAATTTATCATCCTCGCTTATAGTAGTGGCGCTGAGTCCCAGACCCACATAGTAGATCCCTGGCTGAGGGAACGTGGAATGGGACAGAGGTCGGGCTGAGGACAGTTGAGGGCCGCTGACCCGCTCACCCGGGCGCATGCCAACTAGTGTTTTGTCTGAGGTTCCCATACCTGACTCTTGGCTGGGGTTGTCAGATGTCGAATCTGGTAGGAAGAGGATGACCTATACAACCAATCAAGAACCCTTGGGTTGCTGTGAAAGCAACAACACGTGCCGCTTAGATGACAGCGGCAGTTGTGGCCTCAACCGAGTGACCCCTGCTTGCGACGTCCCCTTGCTGTGCTGCGACCAGGCCCGTTTCCATAAATGTTTGTGCCACTGCCACTACGCAGTTGTCAGAGGCCTGCCACCAGTCTTCGTCTGACATACTGTTTGTTTCTAAAAATGTACAGACAACATGTTGATGAAGCATCTGTAAAAAAAAAAAAAAAAAATATGATAAATATACACCCTGTGTATTTGACTCCAAAATGAACGCCAGTAACAAGCTTGGGGTACCCTTGGATAAAATTCTCTCCACAAATGGCCAGGGAAAAATTTTTACTTGTATGTGTCGTTTACAAGCACTGTGTGTTTTACTAAATGTAAAAGCACAAACAGGCTTAATAAATTAACCTTCGTCTTGTGATTAAGCTACCAAGAAAAATGTAAATATTTCGGTGTTAGGAAAAAGAAACGGTTTATTTTTTGGTCAGCACAGCAGCAAAACAACGCTTAATTAACCCCTGGATTAAATTGCGCCAAAGAATAAGCCACCACAAACTAAGTGAGCTTTGTAGCGATTTTTACAATTGCGTGTTTTCTACGCCACACAACAAGAGATACAGTTGTAAATGGCCTTTGCTTGTGAATTAAGGCTACAATAAAAAATATATATATTTGGGCGTTGAAAAAGACGGTTTATTTTTGTCAGCACCACCCATCAAAACAACGCTTATTTAACCCTGGATGTAAATTGCGCCAAAAGAAATGAGCCGCACAAACTCAGTAGCATTGTAGCGTGTTACAAATTGCGTGTTTTCTCTACGCCACACAACAAGAGATACAGTTGTAATAGCCTTTGTCTTGTGAATTTAGTCTTCAAAAAATATTTATATATATTTGGCGTTGAAAAAGACGGTATTATTTTTGTCGCACACCGCACCAAAACAACGCTTAATATAACCCCTGGATGTAAATTGCGCCAAAGGAATTGATCCGCACAACACCTATAGCTTTGTAACCTATCGTGTTACAATTGCTGTTTTTCCTACGCCACACAACAAGAGATACAGTTGTATTAGCCTTTTGCAGCCCTTTGCTTGTGACTAAGGCTACAAAAAAAAATATTATATAATTGGCGTTGAAGAAAGACGTTTATATTTGTCAGCACACCAGCAAAACAACGCTTAATAAACCCCTGGATGTAAATTGGCGCCAAAGAATGGAGCCGCCCAAACTAGTAGCTTTGTAGCGTGTTACAATTGCTGTTTTTCTACGCCACAACAACAAAGAGAATACTAGTTTAATTAGCCTTGTGCTTGTGAATTAGGCTACCAAAAAAAATATATTATATTCTGGGCGTTGAAAAAGACGGTGTATATTTGTCAGCATCAGCACAAGACACCAGCAAACAACGCTTAATTAACCCCTGATGTAAATTGCGCCAAAGAATTGAGCCAGCACAAACTAGTAGCTTGTAGCGTGTTACTAATTGCGTGTTTTCCTACGCCACACAACAAGAGGATACCAAGTTGTAATTAGCCTTTGCTTGTGAATTTGCTAACCAAAAAAAATAAATATATATTTGGCGTATGAAAAAGCACGGTTTTATTTTGTCAGCACACCAGCAAAAAAACGCTTAATTAACCCCTGGATGTAAATTGCGCCAAAGAATTGATCCGCACAAACTAGTAGCTTTGAGAAGCGTTTACAATTCGTGTTTTTTCTACGCCACACATCAAGATATACAGTTGTAATTAGACCTTTGCTTGTGAATTAGTGCTAACCAAAAAAACAAATATATATTTGGCGTTGAAAAAGACGGTTATTTTTGTCAGCACACCAGCAAAACAACGCTTAATTAACGCCCTGGATGTAAATTGCGCCAAAGAAATTGAGCCGCACAAACAGTATCTCTTGTAGCGTGTTTTACAATTGCGTGTTTTCTTTTCGTACTCCCACACAACAAGAGATACAGATGTAATTAGCCTTTGCTTGTGAAAGTTAGCTACCAAAAAAAAAATATATATATTTGGCGGTTGAAAAAGACGGTTTATTTTTGTCACACACCAGCAAAACAATCGCGTTAAATTAACCCCTGATTAAGATTGCTCCAAAGAATTTAGCGCATCAAACTAGTAGCTTTGTAAAGCGGTTACAATTGCGTGTTTTTCTACGCCACACAACAAGAGAACAGTTGTAATTAGCTTTGCTTGTTGAATTAGGCTACCAAAAAAAATATCTAAATTTTGGGGCGGGGGGGCGTTGAAAAAGTACGTTTTATTTTTTGTCAGCACACCATCAAAACAAACGCTTAAATAACCCTGGATGTAATTGAGCGCCTACAGAATTGAGCGCACAAACTAGTACTTTTGTAGCGTGTTACAATTGCGTGTTTTCTACGCCACACAACAAGAGATACAGATGTAATTACCTATGCTTGTGAATTAGGGCTACCGAAAAAAATATATATCATATTTGGGCGTTGAAAAAGACGGTTTTATTTTTTGTCAGCACACCAGGCAAAAAAACGCTTAATTAACCCTGGATGTATATTGAGCGCCAAAGATTGGAGCCGCTACAACTATAAGCTTTGATAGCGTGTTACAATTGCTGTTTTTCTACGCCACACAACAAGAGATAAGTTTGAGTTAGCCTTCTGCTTGTGACTTAGCTACAAAAAACTATATATATATTGGTTGGCGTTGAAAAAGACGGTTTATTTTTGGTCACACACCAGCCAAAACAACGCTTAATTAACCCCTGGATGTAAATTGCGGCCAAAGAATTGAGCCGCACAAACTAAGTTAGCTTTGTAGCGTGGTTACAATATGTCGTGGTTTTCTACGCCACACAACATGAGAATACAGATGAAATGATAGCCTTTGCTTTGTGAATAGGCTACCAAAAAAAAAAATATATATTTGGCGTTGAAAAAGACGGTTTATTTTTGTCAGCACACCAGCAACAAACGCTTATTTTAACCCTGGATGAAAATTGACGCCAAAGAATTGAGCCGCGACAAACTAGTAGCTTTGTAACGTTTACAATTGTGTGTAAAATTGCGCAATAGAATCAGCACCAAAATGGAAAGTGGTATTTGGTATTGTAAAAACGCTGTTTCTTTAAAATGAATACAACATGAACTGGCTTAGATCCCACTTGTATATTGAATGTATATGCAGACTGCAGTGGAGCGCACACTGGATTTCAGATCAATACCCCAAAAAATCAGAAATAGAACATTCAGAGAACATCTCTAGACAAGCTGAGACACCCCGACAAAAATCGCTTGTGTAAAAATCAGTTCTTCAAAAGGCTAACACCCGCAGCAAAGCACCATCCCTATCAGTACAGTGATAGGAGTGTGAGCCTCACCAGCGCGCGCTCCAGGGGGGGGGGGGGGGTGGGGGCTGTCGGTCTTATATAGTGCGGTGACTGTCACAGAATCCCGCCGGTTCTCGTGATTGGCTTCAACCTCTGCACATTCATGCAGACTGATGCCCTTCTTACCTCCAAGTTGCTATGCCCCCATGTAAGCGCCATGTGCTCGCAGTGCCATTTTATCAATCAAAAGCACACTTCGATCGTACGCGTCCAAGAACCCCCCAAAATTTCGACTTCGTTTCCGAAACCGAAGTTTCCTGAAATTCTAACAATAAAAAACGTATTCACTCTTTAGAAACAATTCGTGCCCATCTCTTAATGTTGTATATAAACCTCTGGCTTTTAAAAACATGTTAAAATATAAGTGTACAGTTTATAGAGGTTCAATAGAGAGGGGCATCTTTTTTGCCTTTAGCAATGATAATGGAGGTCCCACCTTACAAGTTATAAAACTTAAAAGAGTCTGCTGCTAATATCTTGATGTCAGGTGTTCCAGAACACCTTCAGGGGTCTTGTGCAGTCCATGCCTTAATCGGTCAGAATTGTTTTGTCTTCACATTTACACAATGGTAGACAGGTGTTTTTAATGTTATGACTGATTGGTGTATCTACAGTCTGTATGTATTTTACATTATATATACTTTCCCTACCTACAGAAATATCTAAGTTATACTGAGGCATTCGAATAATTCCAAGATAATTGTGGCCAACATCAAATTATGGTCTATTAAAGTGGTTGACAACTTTGTTCCTCATACCGAAAGTGAATAAGGTTGACACGTTGCCATCTGTAATAGATGGATCAAGATATTGTATTAAGAGCTTCATCAACTGTGAAACATAACATGTAATTTATTGTATAATTTGTAATACGTCATTTGAAATATGACTGTACTAGTCGCAGACTTAAGGATAGAATATGTTCGCACCTGCGTGGTGCCACACACAAAGATGTACAAAATATATCTAATATCTCTAGACACTATCATGATAAACATAATGACAACATTTCAACCTTATGCACTTTCTGCATTGGAAGAGTTCAGAGGTCTCAAAGGGGAGAAGATCGTCTGAGAGCCCTTCTCAACAGAGAGGGCTTTTGGATTCTGATCGAGGGTTAATATGTTAGACCTCGTTCTTAATTATTAATAGAAACTTGTTATTGGGTGTTTAATATTTAGCATTTCTGTACTTTGGTATAGTATGTGTTATGAGTGGGCTTCATATTACTAGTGTCTCTTTAGTAAGTAGTCATGTGTGTAGTGTTAGCTATGATTAAGGACTAACTAAAGTCAGAAGCTTGTAAGCGTCATTACTGTCATCCCATGCTCTTTGTGTTTATTATTTTTATGCCACAAGATATGAAATAAAGGATATTGTTATACAAAGTTTGGAGGAGTTGGCTGTATCTACACCTCTGGTGACAAGTTGTGGATTTTATGAGTTTGGGACATAGAGCCCCTCTGATTCTGTGCACCCTCATCAGGTGAGCTGAATTCCCTTTCAATGTATGTAAAAAATTATGCCAATATACAGTACAGTAGACATATTTTAGATGCTAGCTATTTTGTGTGGTATAACTATTTATCTAACATGCAGAAATGTTTGAACTTTCACAAATAAAGGAATGTAAGGACCGAAATTTAATATTAACTTAGAGCACAATGTGTCACATGAAAATAAATACTGTCTGAATCACATGGATAAGTAACAGTATCAAAAAGTTATTCCCACAGAAAGTGACACCTGTCAGATTTCAAAAATTGGGCTGTGCCAGGAAGGTCAAAACTGTCTCTGTCCGTAAGAGGTTAAAACCTCTTAGCAATCTGTTTATCTATGTAATGTTTATCTATGTATGTAATCTGCACAGAGATATCATGGTAATAATAAAATGCAACTAAATTAATTGAGAAATCTGTAATGATGAAAATAACCAGTACATTTTCTTACATAATGTTTGTTAAAATGTTGTTTCCTTTTTAAAAAAAATCTACTTGACTTTATTACCAATACTCAACAAATAGATGTTGCTTAGTCAAACTACATTTTGTGAATGTTGGACATTCTGACTATAAAAATGATTGTAATTGCTGCTTGTAAGTAACTGATGATTTTATTTCTAATTGTTTTAGGCTGCACAAACAGCTGGGGTAACATTTGCAAGATGACTCATATCTACAATTACATTTCCTGGCTAGTTGGATATTTTACATCATACAATATTGCTTACATTAATTCATGCAAACTTTTGTTGAAATGGACAACATCTAAAATGTGCTAATCTCAGCAACTTTATGTCATTTATTCATAATGATAACATTTGCATTATGCATGTAAAATGTGTTAAGTGATTCTGTCTCGAATTGGGAATTACATTTTGCAACTAACTAGATTGCATTTAGCCTTATAACTTTATTTTTTGATATTCAATAATAAGCATCTGCAGTATGTTAGGTTGTAAATTTCTAATGGTGAGCTAATAAAAAAAATGAAAGGACTGCTGGCAAAAACATTCAAGAATGCAACCATATTTATTACACAAAAGGATCCATAAGTATTTTTATCACCTAAGAACAAACAAAATAAAATTGGACCCATGCCACATTTGCACATTTGTATCAGATGTATGTATAAACAGTGAGTATATGTACAGATGCATATATATGTATCTACAAACTACATAAATATTTAGATATACATTTCTACAGAATGCATGTAGATATGTAAAGTCACATAATTATAACAACCAGCTAATATCCAGAGTAACCAGCATGTGTAGCACGGACAGCAGCTACGCGGCCTGCTAGTGACTCAATAAGGTCCTGGTAGGTTGTTACAAGTGTCTGGAGGCATGCTGACTGCAGTGCATCCCATAGATGTTGGAGAGTGCATGGGGCAGGATTCAAAGAGAGAACAAGGTGATCAAAGTGGCAAATTTAAAGGTTTTAAGTCTGGGAAATAAGAGGGCAATGTTATTACTTCAAAGTCTTGTCCATGCTTTTTCAACCAATGTTGGACATTTCTAGTCCTTTGATAAGTTGCATTATCTTGCTGGAAGATTCCATCCAAGAGAAGACAATCCAAATATAATGTTGTGCGTGATCTACAAGGATGGATTAGTAATTAATTGGTTGAGAGTGCCTTACACATGGATAAGAAGACCAAGACAACAGATATTGGGTATTGCTCCAGTCTACGTAAGTTTTTATGTTATTTAACCCAAAAGTCATAAAACAAATGTCAAAACACATAAAAAATAGAATCAAAAGTAATAACAAACCCTCAAACTCCAACAAGGTAGCACTGAAAACATCAATTTATACTACAAGTAAAAATCCAGAAATCAGGTCCAGAAACAAAAAAATAAAACAAGGCTATAGCTCTTAGAATATTGTGACGTAAAAACATCATTTTGCAAAGTGGCAATTATGATTTATGATTTAAGCAGGAGTCGGTAAAAAAAAGGCTTGATCTGAAAATGGGGGTGTGGTCTGTAAAAGAAAAGGCAAACTCGGGGGCAGTCCCGGTTGTCAAAGACTCTAGATACGCCACTGTATAAGTAGTGCCATTCTGTTTTGAATTTAAAGAAACCACTTATTATATTAGTTGTGTTGAGATACTTAATTTGTTCTTGCTTGTTCCTTTTTTGGCAAACAGCTGAACATTTGTACATTTTGCAAATCAACCTAATTTGCAATGGGGAATTGCAAGCATAGATAGGTCAATTCTATTGATATGTGCAATACACATCCTAATGTTTTTGTTCAAGTCTTGAACTTGAGCAAATGTGGTTGAATATATATAGGCACCCACATTTACTATTGTCTATTTGCATAAATTCATGATCCAAGATTATCAGTGGGGGAAAACATGGCTCTATAAAATTCTGAACTGTGTAAAAACATAGTTATGATTAATAGTTATGCATACAGCTAACATTTACAGATTTTAATGCACTCAAGTGAGAGGTCGACAAGTGCATCAACTGACTGACATATGCTTGTAATTTTCCCTTTTGGCCCAATGTTAATTTCAAAAAATTAAAAAAAAAATTTTGTTTGGGAGCCCTTTCTTTGGTAATTAATTAACTACCCCAATTCCTTATTCCTATTTAATTATTCTATGTAAATTAAAAAAGAAGAGCAGAAAATTTACTAAAAATTTGGTTGTAATTGGGAAAACAAAGGGAAATAATTTCATGTTTTTTTACAGAAATAAAAAAATAATTAGTTTTTATTAAAAATTTAACATGATATAATTTAACCCATATTTTTTTTTTAAAAAAAAAAAAAATCTTAGCTTTTAATCCAATAGGATTACTCATTGATATTTGATCAGTAGTAGTTTGACCCCTTGGGGACTAGTTTTGGGCCGGATTCTTTTTGGGTTTATCGGATCGTTTGGGTAGTCGATAGTGGGCCCCCCGCAAAACGAAAAGGGTTTTTTCGTTTGTGGCATCTATTATGGCGATTACCTTTAAAAATTTCTATGGGAGAGCAAAAAACCCCTTTAAATTTTTTAAAACCCAAAAAGGCTGGAAAACAAAATTAACATCCACAAAAGTCAAAGGATACGTGCTACATCTTAGGAACACATTTAAAGGTTATAAAATCACAGAAAAGAAGTCACAGCTTTTTTCACTTTTCCCCTTCTTGTCCCACACCCCTCCCCCCCCAATTTAAAAAGTGCCAAAAAGGGAAGTTTTTTTTTGAACCATCATGTTACTTAACTGGCCCTTGAATACCCCTTGCCCCCTGGAACGCGGGCATGGCCCTAAACCTGCATGACCCCCAATTTAAAAAGTGCCGAAAAAAAGGAGTTTTAAAAACCACCATTTTATTTGAACTGGACATATACTGCCCCCTTGTCCGGGGCCCACAGAAAGACCATTAAACCGGGCCCTGACCCCCAGATTAAAAATTTCCGGGGGTTAAAACGCTCCTTTTCCCAAACCCCGGGCCCTTTTGTTGGCATTTTTTTTCTCATTTTACTAAAAGTGCTGGGGGAAAATTTGGGTTCTCTGTCCCTTTGTTCTCTGTCCGGTCCTTTACCTTGTCTTGAATAACCTACTTTGGGGTCAAGTTTTCCTGCCCCTCCCTTGTAAAATTTTCGGGGGAAATTTTTTTTTTAACCAGCAATTTTTTTTTTTTACATGAAAAGTTTTTTAGTGTTTAATTTAGAAAACCTTTTTTAAAAATAATGGAATCCCCATTTTTCTTTGTTTCTTTTTTTTTCATTGTATTTTTGGGTTGTCTCAAAACCCGGGGAATTGATAGCTATGTTAAAGATCTTGCAAAAAAAGCCCTTTTTTTAAATATTTTGGCCCTTTAACAGTTTTAAACCTATTCCTTTTTTCTGACAGCACATCACCCTTGACCCATTTTTGGACAATTGTGAAGAAAAAAAGTCTGTTAGAAAAAACCCTTTTTTTAAAATTTAAGGAAACCGTAGATAGCTGCTTTCCCCGGCAAAAATGCCCCCCCAAAAAAATTCAAAGAAATGCCCCCTTTGAGCCATTTTTGAAAATTTGGTAAAAGACAAATGTTTTATTAGAAACAACTTTTTTTAGTTTTGGGAAACCTTATATTGTTTGCATTTCAAAGCAAAACCCCCCAAAAATTTCCAAAGCATGACCCTTGAGCCACTTTGGCAATTGTGAAAAAAAACAAATGTCTTTTTGGGAAAAAAAAAATTTTTATAAATAAAAAAAAATGACTTCTCAGCCCATGTTAAAAATTTTTGGGGGAGAAATCCCCCACTTAGAAGCCCACATTTCGGGTTTCCAAAAGGACCAGGATTATTGCGGGTATCTCACGCTACATGACCCCAAAAAAAAAAAATTTTGGGCTTCTCACCCCAACTTTTAAAAAAAAAATTGGGTGAGGGAAAAAATGCCACTTGGGAAACCACTTTCCCCTGTTCCAAAGGCCATGATTATTGCTGTATCCCCAAAAAATGACCCCAAAAAAATTTATAAATATGACTTTTTCCACCCCAACAATTAAAAATTGGGGGGAAAAATTTCCCACTTAAAACCCAACTTTTTCTTTTCCCAAAGGACCATAATTATAGCTTTTACTCACAGCAAAAATGCCCTAAAAAACCATTGAAAAATGGGGAAAATTTCCTTAAGATAAAGTGAGTAAAGGGAATACGGTTTTTTTTTCAGAAACCTTGTGTCTTTTACAGCCCTCCTCACAGCAAAAAAGAAAAATAAAAAGGGAAAAGAGAAAAAAAATTGCAGTAAAAAAGCTTTTTAAAAAAAAAAAGTTTTAAGAGGACCTTTTCCCTGTTTGAAAAGGAAGGGTGAAGTAGCCCGGGAAAAATAATGGGGTAAACCTCGGCAATTGGGGCCACAAACATCATCAGAGATCCAGGGCCTGATTAAATCTTGATGAAAGTCAAACGACCCCACAAAAATCTGGGGAAAAGGCCGGAAAGCTTTTGGGTCGGTAATGACTCCCCCAAAGCTGTGCTGAAGGCCCAAATCAGATATAAACGCTGGTGTGGGAAAGGACAAAACCTCTATGGGTGACACCCCAGCTCGGGCCATTCGTCCATTTTGGATACCCAAAAGCAAATTGGGGGTCCGGAACACATGCAAAAACATTGGTGTTAAGACGCAGAAAAAGCCCTTTGCACCATAAATTTAAGCTGATCTTTTGTGTGTTGGATGTGTGCCCGCATTGCTGCGTTGGTGAGGGGGGAAAAAAAAGATTGCCAGAAGGGCACCCTTAGGCTTTCCCCCACCTTTCCCGCTGCTGCCGCTAGCCTGTTGGCACTCTACTGCTGCACGTCGCTGATGTTGTTCCACCGTGACAAATTTTGGGGGAAAGTGAAGCAGAAACCAAAAGATGTCTCCAGTTTTTCAATCAGAGGTCTCCCCTTTCCTGCATTTTACTCTCTATTTGGGGGGGGGAAGGAAAGTTTCATTTTTTTTTTGTACCCCGGGGGTCCGGAGGGGGGCCACCCATAATGTTTTTTCATTTTTATTTGGGCCCTTTAAAGCGAGGATCTTTGGAGGAAATGGAGCAAACCAAAACTCATTTGGAAAAGATGGACCTTGATTTTCCCAAACCTCTGGGGCGAGGGGCACTTGCAAAAATGATCTTCCTCATATTCCTCCCGCCTAAAAATTTGCGCCAAAACCCCTTTCCAAGGCAGGGGGGCGTCGGTAACATCGGGGTTAGGAAAACCTCCCCCTCCTCCCCCTGCCTCCTGCACACTTCAACACAGCCCCGACTTGCCTGGGGATGATGCCACCCCCCAGAGCTGATGCGCCACCTTGCACTAGCTCCCGGACCCGCCACTGCCAATGAAGGGCCGATAAATTGTGAAACTGTCGGGCCTTGGGGGATTTGACGGAGAAAAAGGCTCCGGTTTTCCCATCTGTGTCCGTCTTCCCCCCTCCCCTCCCCTGGGGGGACCTGTTGTTTCAGAGTGTCCAACGATCGTTCCAGAACTAAGATCACCCACAATGCTCATGCTGACAAGGGCATTGCCGCCCCTGACCATTTTGGTGGGGGGGTTCTTCAAAACTGGCAAGGATGGTTTCAGAGTTTTTTCACCCGCCTCCAACTCCGGTGGTTCAACACCCCGAGGCCCCCACCGCTCTTGTCAGGCCATGTGTTTTACTTCGTACTGGTAAAGGCATTGCGCTGCTGCCCCAATCCCCTGGGGGCATGTGGAGGGTTTGGGAAATTTCCCGCGTGTTTCCACGTCAACAATGAACGGTTTTTACGGGGAGGGCCCAGCTGACGCTGCAAAAAGCAAACCAGGCGGGGACAAGCAGGGGGCGAACGGCGGGGAAGTGGCGACTCAGACCCCCGAGCCTTCCCTTTAGCAGGGGAGTCCAACCCGGGTAGCTCTTTTTTAAAAATTTTTTGGGACGACAAGGGTTCCTTTACATGTGCCAGGGGAAGGGATGTGCTTCAGCCTACCATCTTTAAGGGGCGGCCCGCAGAAAGTCGCCCCTTATCAACACCACCTTGGGTTGGGACAAGGTTTTTGTCAACCCCGCAAAACGCTCGGGCCCCGTTGCTTAGAGCCCCAAAACTCCTTTACCGTGTGTGGACAGTCTCCAAGGCAGATTAAAATTTAACACGGCCTGGGGTTTTTGGGCCTGGGCCCGATCCACCCCGAGGACCCTTTGGGGGGAAAAAACACTGCACCAACCCTGCCTTTTTTTAAGAGCGTGCCCCCCGAGCCTTGGGGAGCCAAACCTTTTTCCCCCAGAAAACATCCAACCCCCGCTCACCCAGTGAGCTTTTCCCCAGAATATAGCGGCCCTTTGGCCGGGGCTTACTAGGGCCATTTTGTCGGTGGTGAGATGGACTTTTCCGGGGGGGGGGCCAAACCCCAAAAAATGCAGACAACCCCGCTTGAAATTTTTTGATGGGCAAAAGTGGGTTGGGGCCCGGGCAGGGGGGCTTTTCTTGGGAAAAAAAATGCCTGCTCGGGATTTTGGTTTGGGGGCAGGCGGGGGGCCATGACGTGGTGGGAAACCCCTCTGCGTCCAACCCCGATGGAAAGGGGAAAAAATTTCCAAAGGGCCCAAAAACCTGGCAATGCCCACAAATTCAGGGTTTTTGGGGCCCCTTTTTTTTATGGTTTTGGGGTTTTTTTTTGTTTCTTCTTCCCCCAAACCCCGGAAGACAGAAGGCTGGGTTTTAGACCCGGCCGCTGTACGGCGTGGGAAAAGGGGCGTCCCAAAATGGCGGAAAGGGGAAGGGGTTTGGATGGGTCCCCTGGTGGTGTGGGGGTACTCGGGCACGGGGGGGGCTGAAGCGGAGGTGATCCCTGATCATGGGCCCCGAGAGACAAGGGGAGCTGAGGAAACCCCTTGGTGGTGGGGAGGAGGAGGAGGCGGGGGGAAGAGGGTGTTTACAATGGTTGGAGGCCCGGGGTCGGTTGGCCTTTTTTGGCCAAGTTCCCCCCATTTCAACTCAGCATCCTGCATGTACTGACATGTTGGTGGTGGGTTTAAAAATTTGGGTTTTTGCCTCTTCTTTTGGTTTACGGGAAGGGGGGTATGACTGCTGGTGAATCAGAGGGTTGTAAAAAGGGCCCCGGGTTGAGAGGTCCTGGACCTTTTGACGGCGATAAGCGAGGAGCGGGGGGTTTTCGTGGGGCGTGGTGGCGGAATTTATTAAACGGATTCTTTTCGAGCCCTCTCCCAATTTTTTGCGGGACCCCTATTTACACACCCCCTCGTCTTCCTCCTCTCCCCCCCGATGAAGCAAAAATTTGCGAAAAAAGACCGGAGGGTCCGAATGTCGTCAAAACATCTCATCAACACAGGGGACTTGGTGTCCTGAATTTTTGTCAGAAGCGCGGGGGGACAAGCAAGGGGGAAAGGGGTTGCCGACCCCCGGGATTTTTTCCCATTGACCCGGCTTCCTTCACCTCCCCTGAGGCATCAATAATGGGCTCAGAGCAGACTAAATATCCTCTTATCTTTTAACAGCCTTCTGACCCAAAAACCCCATTTTGTCTCAAAAGGGGTCCGACAAGGATTTCCCCAAATGGTGGGTACACATTGACATTTTGGGGTGCTTCATGTTTGGCGGTGCTGATGATGCTGATGAGACTTTTTTGGCCCCGGGCGGGGGGGGAAAAAGGAGGAAAAACGTAGATGCAGGTTTTATTACCATGAAGGGCGATTGGGCGACCTGTTTGTTACTGGGGTTTACAGGGCCCTACCCAGCGATGACAGGCCTGACGGTCCTCAACTGACGTTCCCCTGGCTGGTGTTGCGCCCGCCCGGAAGGAGCACCCTTTTCCGACCCCACCTCCATGGCACCCCCCCCGTTCCCCCGGACTGGGCAAAATAAAAAAAAGTATTGTTTTGTTTTTTTATAAAAACGGATTTTTTAACTTTTCCCAACACCCCTTTAATAAAATTTTCGTTTTAAATTTACTGAGTGCTCAAACAATCTGGGTGGCAAAAAGTAAAAAAACGTAATGTTATTTTTTGGTAAAAAAACGGTATTTTTTGCACTTTAAAATTTAGTGGTGAAAATAAATTGCTGTTTTAAGATTTAGTGGATGTGCGTCAATAACAAGCTGGGGTTGGGGAAAAATAAAAAACACGTAACTGTTATGTTTTGATGATCAGGGATTTTTTGCACCTTTTAAACCCTTGGTGAAATAGAATTGCTGTTTTAAGATTTACGTGGGGTGCTGCGTCAATGAAAAAATTGGGTGTGCAAAAAATCAAAAACACGTAACTGTTATGTTTTGTATGTACACGGTATTTTTTGCACCTTTTATTCCTTGGTGAAAATAAATTGCGTTTTAAAATTTACGTGGCTCTGCCTCAATGCAACAATGCTGTGTTTTGGGGGGGTTGCAAAAGTCAAAAAACACGTAACTGTTATGTTTCGTATGATACACGTTATTTTTGCCCTTCTCTCAATTCAGCCTGTGGTGAATATAGAATGGCTGTTTTAAGCATTTTACGTGGATGCTGCGTCAATGAACATACCTGGTGTGGCAAAAAGTCAAAAAACACGTAACTGTTATGTTTTTGTATGATACACGTAATTTTTGGTCAACAACAACCTGAGGCGACTACACAGGATGCTGATTGTAATTTAATCTGCCAAGGTGAATATCAACAGTCAAAGGTGTAATTGGTAAAATAAGAAATGAACACATATCTGAAATGAATGACCTGATAATATAAAAGTGGAGTTTTTCACCTAACAAAGAGACCTGCAGTTACTCACGAAATGATGTGTATCCCAATATAAGTACAGGCTAGCCCAATATCCAGGACAATATTTCAATAGCCAAACTTGTGAATAAAAAGCGATATACACACTACAATGTCTACACTAAGATCTTGGCTGAACTTTCTATCAGGTTCTTTATCAGATAAGCCTTGTCCTGTGGTTCGCACGCGGGCCACCCCCCCCCCGCACCCACGCCGTGAACTTACAGCGTAATGCTGCTTTAAAAATCTCTATCTAACTACAATAAATGTTCAAATCTGTAATCTACTAAAGTGGAAGATCACAGTTAAAGTAAAGGTTTCTCTGAGCACAAATAGACAAATTTTCGCTGAGCTTTTGGCCACAGGCAGACGCAGGGTCCTATCCCTAGAGACGCGGAGACACTGAGCTGAAACAGGAAACCTGCTGAGTCTTCTATGTAAAGAGCGAGTCATGTGAGCTTTCCACCCAATCGCACCCATACACATCCCATCATGACCGTCCACACACATCTCACCCTGCTCTATTCATAGTAATCTGATTGCTGGCCCCAAATATACAGAAGCGCCGAAAAAAGGCGCAATCTAAATAATGATGCACAGATTTTAACCTTAATTATCGCATGATCTGAACGATTTTCGATCACCATTAAAAACATGCCGATTCAACTTTTTGTCGATAAAAATCGCTCAACACTACTTAGGACCCATGCCAATCAACTGATAATGTACTGGGACACAAAAAATAAATTCTTATTGGGATGAAATATTAAAAAAATTCAACTGCTCGTTTTTTGGTGATGGTTTGTTTTCATGGATTTCACTGTGTGATATAAACAACAGGATGACTTTATTTTGCAGGTTGGTACAGTTGATATCAATTTTTAAGTAATCTTTAATGATGTTTACAAAAAAAAAAAATAATTACTTTCAAGAAAAAAAAATTCTCACATTTTTAAATGTGTTGCTTTTTCTGAGATTAATAACTTTTTTTATTTTTCCATCTGCAGACCTGAGTGAGGGCCCTTTTTTTTTTTTGCAAGCTGAAGTCTAGTTCTTTTGGTATCAATTTATATATGTACAACTTTTTAATCACTCTTTATTCTAAATTTTTAATCGGCAAAGTGACAAAAAAACTATTTTGGGGAAGGGAAGTGGGTGTTTGATTTTTCTGTATGGTAATATTTTAAAACAATGGACATTTACAGATGTGGCGATACAAATATGTTTAAATTCTTTTTTACTTTTTGTTCGCAACCTGGCAAAAGAGGAGTGTTTTGAACTTTAATTTTTTTTTTCTTTTTTACATTTTTTTCTGTTTCTTTAGTCCTTCAAGGTTCGAAGGCCAAATCTGTCCCATCACGCTCTTTTATGTAGCTCCTAAAAGCTTAGACACAGAAAGTGTGCAACTCACAAGTGGGTGACAGAGCTCTGACAGCTCTACCAAGGCACTTAACAATGCTCCAATGGCCCTTTGAGGGACACCACAATGCTGTTGAGGCCCACAGTGAAAATGAGTTCGACATTAGAGTTAGAGTCTAGAGTACTTGACTACGACAGGTCATGACTGCTTGTGTACTATTCTGCAACCTGATTGGTTGAATGGCTGGGAATGGAGTTGTCTCCATTCCCAGCAGCTAGCAGCTGGAGTCTGTTGTAATTAACAGCCAGCACCAAGAAGGACTGAAGCAAACTCAATATTTACCAATTTTGTGGTAAATAAATGCCAGTAAGGAGTTAAAGAGGCTGCAGCACTTGCACAAGCACAATAGTTTTTTAACCAGCTAATCAGCGAAGATATAGGGAGGTGGACCTTTACTGATATATTTATATAATATATATATATATAATATAATATATTTATATATATATATATATATAATATATATATATATATATATAATATATATATATATATATATATATATTTATTTATATATTTATAGCATATACCTATATGAAGATAGGTTATTAATTCTTAAGGGCAGAATAACCTCTTTTGAGGATGTAGCTGCTTTTGTGTTTTTTTTTTTAATGACTCGAATTTGGAGTACATATAATGTATTGAAAAATGTTTATTATACAAAAAACACAGAAATTGTACGTTAGTTTTTCAGTTTTTATTGCGCTTACCATGCAGCATAAATCACATGGGAACTTATGAATTAATTGTGTTAGCAGGTACTAACAGAATGATAGCAAATTTATATGGTTATCATTCCTTTTTTTAGTGTATTGCCTAAACATGTATTCTATAAATACTCATCATTCAATATAATTAGCAGTGCTGCTCCACAAACAATTCTAAAGTGTTACAAAACATAATATATATATATATATATATATATATATATATATAATATATCATATAATATATATAAATATATATTATTATGTGTGTATATATATATATAATATATATATATGTTTATATATATATATATATATATACACACACACACTCACATATGCATATATATACATATATACACACACACACTGAGACTAACATGTTTTTGCTATGAACCCGCAACTAAGTCCTCATTGTGCAGTTTACAAATAAATAGAGGAATGGGCATATGCAGATTCTGTCAAAGAAAATTGACAGCTGACATCAGGTTAATTCAGCAGCAATTTTTTTTATTCCAGCTAACAAATACAAGTTTTTATACAGGTCGATCTTGATGTGTAGCAACATTTTAATATTCAATTCATCATCATCATTACTCAACAAAATTAATTATAATATGCAATACAATTGGTGAGTCTAATCATAATACATTACAATTGGTTACTTCCAAGCAACATTTTCTGCATAAGCAGTAACCTTTATATTATCTTTGTTTTGCTTTACTACCAATTAATTTGCAGCATATCTCCTGATAAATCAGACAGTCATTATTAATTTTTTGGTTAAAGCGAGAAAAACAGCTTATCTAACCACTGTTTTTATTATTAAATGCTAGGAAAGCAGGTTGTTTATTGTCGGGGGCAACTTGATGGTCCCAGAGCCACAAGACCTGGACACACAGAGTAAAAGCCTTTAGTGTTCTAAGCTTGGTTCACTTAAAATGTGGGTGGGCTATGCTTTACTGCCATACTATTGATCCTAAAGTGCACCTGAATGTAATTTAATTTCAGTATTGTTTTTTCCTCTTGTGCCTGCCTGTTTCAATTCCTTTATATTCTATCCAGTAGTCTGCAGCAAGTGAGGTCACCCCTAAACATATATGATGAGTTTTTCCTGCCCTTAAACTGGAAGAAGGAAGATCTTGCCTCTCAACTTAAGAATGATTTAAGGTTAGACTAGAAAATTGTATCCTAAGCCAGATTTATAATAAATGTGGTGCATTGTATATTATATTATATATATTACAGCTGGCCCTATGCTCTGTCAACCATGACTGGAGCTCGCTCCAGTCGCAGCCATTTAATCGAAAGATGTTGTTGTCCCTCTTTCTGCATCAGCCCCCCTGAGGCACGATCGTGGGGTGCTGATGCCTTCCCTAACAACCCAGAAACCTAACAAAGACATCTGGGTTGCCTGTGATATCACAACATCTGGTTGTGTCTTGAGGGAACAGCTGGGCATAATGATTGACAATTAGCAATACATAGCAGTACAGCTATGCACTGCTACATCTACAGATCACTGATTTAAGTGATGTCTACATGATGACACATGTTTTTGTCATGCACTTTGTTTAAATAAAGGAAGCATTTTATATTTTCACCAAAGCTGCTGGCATCTTCGTTTACAAATCACAATGATTCAATTCCCCTATGACGACAAGTAAAAATAAATGATAAAAAATAAAAATAAAGAAAACACACAAAAAAACAACGTGCACTGCCGTTTTCCCTTTACAAATGCCAATTGCCCCAAAAATATATATTAAAAAAATAGTATGCATATTTGGTATTGCCACATGTGTAACGACCCTGGAATTCTTTATAAGGTGGAAAAACAGTTCTGCAAAATCAAATAAAGTAAAAATTTTAACCGGTAAATAGATCCATTAATGCAGTCCCATAAACTTACTTGTTGTATATGTTTATTGTTATTATTATTATTATTATTATTATTATTATTATTATTATTATTATTAAATATTACTGTTATCATTTATTTTGAAATGTAAAACCTAAGATCATATAGCAACTTCAGTTCAAAAAGTTGAGCCAAAGATTTTTTTCCTTTGTGGGTATTCACTCAAATTTGGATATCCTACTACTGCTTAAAGCATTCAAAACAATACTGTTAATACATTAACCAAATCTTAAACCATATAGATGCAGCAGGTTATAACTTAGTATTGACTACCATAATTTTGGATAATTCTCCTGAGACTGATGGATTAAAGGGGTTTTGCCATGGCATGAGTTACTTACCTCCTTATCAGTACGGGAGTAGAATATAAACAAATCCTGCTGAGTCATGTGGGTTGCAGGGTAGAGTGGGAGGGGGTGAGCAGAGAGTGAGGAATAAGGGAGCGTCTCAAAACTTAACTCAAATAATTACTTTACAACAGTTGATTCTCTATACAGCAGACACAGGCTCATACACTGCACTTTCTCCCCAGCCTCTTGAAGCTTTCATTTTCCCTGTCATCAAATAAGAAGTGTTTCACGCAAGCATAGCCTGTCAGCTCTTCTGGTCGTGTCTAATGCAAGCTTTCAGGTAACTAAGGGGGATTGAGAAATGCTGTAGCTCTCAAGAGTCTTCACTTTTTGTAATCACATATATTTAGAAAAGTGATTAAATACCAATTTTGGAGGATCCCACGTCAACATTACATCGTGGCAAAACCCCTTTAAGTATTGGGTCTTAATTACTGTTTGTTACTGAACCTTTAAAGTCACATCAATATTAATTATTATAATGAAACTAATCTATATAGCTGATGTGTTTGTTTAAATATAAAATATAATTTATATTACATATTCAAATGCCTGAAGAAATTATATTACTGTAGATTTTAGCATTTTGCAGACATCTACCAAAAAACATTCAACATAAGTTACATTTCAAAACCTGTAACATCTTTAGAGAACAAAAAAATGAAATAAACTATAATTTTATAATTTTTACTTTAATATGTTATTATAAAGCTGTGGTTATGCCAGGGAAATAAAGATAGCTAATTGAAATAGTAAATTCTCTAACAATAATTTATTGAGATTGACCATAACATCCATGATATTTAATGATTTGCTATTGCCTGTAGCACTGAAAACACAATGGTTGTAGGAAATCCTGTTGTATTTGGAGATAACAGTAAATCTAGGTCCACATCAAGCTTGAGTATATATATGTGATATATATATATATATATATATTAATATATATATATATATTATATATATATATATATTTATATATATATTATATATATATATATATATATATATATATATATATATATATGTGTTTATAAAATATTATATATATATATATATATATATATATATATATATATATATATATATATATTATATATATATATATATGTCTCCTGATATATGCATCTAACATGCCCCTAAAGACTATCGACAGTCTTCAAATAGTGCATACTTGGACTTAACTAAGGGATGGTGTCGTTGTCAAGCACTATTAAAATTCACCTTAGCTACAAGTATTGGTCACATGGAAATGCTTACATTGCGGCTAACTTCAGTTAATAAGCTGTCATAAGTGTTGCTGGAATTGGTCTCTGTTTGATTAAACCAACCAATCCTTAACCACATTTTTTATGCTAACCTTAATCCTTACCCTAACTTGAAGTTAGAGTTCAGGGATTTTATCCATTTTTATGCATGAACTTAACGGGTTCCTCTTTTTATTTGTTATTGAGCTCACAACTTAATTATACTGAACTTTGAAATTGATACTCATTAAAAATTATTTACCTGTTATGCTTTGCAAAATCAGGTAGAGAGCCCTTTACTCCTCTCCTTCCTGCAAACCATGTGACATCCATTGACATACATGGCCTCAGTGAAAATTTTGTCATCACTCAGTGGATGTGCTTTGAAGCCAGGCTCAGCTCAGAAACACCCCTTTGTGATGGGCGTAACTTGAGCAGTGAAATACATGGCTGCATATAGTGATGTCATTCTCTCCTGCTGGTCTCAGCAGCATGAGTGATTAGAGGGGAAAGGGAAATGCTTGTTAGCTTTGCTTCAATTACCATTGATAATGAAAGCAGTACATGGCAATACAAAGCCTATGGAGTTGTGTACTGTACAAATGTGTGCTAGGACTGTTTACATTCACCTGGTCTGAAGACTTGCATTGCTTAATTGGCTGAATGTGCATAAGGACCTTTGAGATGATCCAGCATATGTCAGAAAAAAGTCTTACTGCTCTTTATATGGTAGTGGTGCCAGGGTAAAGCATCATGAGACATTGCCCTGACATCACTGGGTGCATGGACGATGCCAACTGCCCTACAGCAGGCACTCAGCTTTCCCATGATCAAAACTAATTACTGTGGGGATGTGACATCGCCCACCTTTCTTTGATGCTAAATAGGCTATCCAGTGTACAGGAAAGCTGGATGATGCCACATTTCTCACAGCAATCAGAGTTACAATAATGGGATAGCTGCGTACGTGCTGTCGGGGATTTACAGCACATACATAGAAATATACTGTATAAATCTAATTATATATTTTTACATGTATTACATATATTATTGGTAAGGAAATAATGATTTTTTATCATGTTACAAACTGGTTGATGCACTGTATTAAAACACAGCCAGCTGCAGGTAACAAGCAAGTGAAGTGGAGCAGAGATGCAGGAGGCATGAGGTGTACATGTTTGACAATGATGATATAAGAGTGTACAGGATTCAACAGTGCTAGGAGAATAAGTAGGTGGTGCAAGAAGGTCCTAGATTGTAACTGCAATGGATTTTGGGACTTGTAGGAAAAATATGCTGGAGAACTACTGACCCTCCCACAACCAGGAAGTTACACTGATCTTATGATAGATGAATAAGGAGGCAAAATAAAAGAAACACATGAAGGTAGTGAAATATCTTTACTTTTCCATACAAGTGCAGTTTATAGTGTTCTCTGAAATCTTTAAACTCCCGGATAACCCCTTTAATAACTCCTTTAATAACCCATATTACATTAACCAGTAGTGATGTCACACGAGAAGTGCCTCAGAACCATACCTTCAGGTGTAAAAACATGAAACATATCAGGTTACTTTACCCAAACTTAGTGCTGGGGTTGATTTTTAATCACAGTACAAAAAACACCATTTGATAATCTTCCCCATTATACATTACTTAAGGACTGTTGCCAACAAACGTTTTAATAAATTAAAAATTCTAGCATGAAACAAACCTTCTCAGCGAATAATACTTAATAATAGGCAAAATAAATCTCTTAGTTCGGGGTCATTCACACTATGTTTTGCTCTCTGTCTTTGGTATTTGCCAAGATACAGTGAAAAAGGTCACCTACCGGATACCATGGTGGAGCTGCTGCAAGCAAATATGGTGTCTTTTAGACAACCTTAGCTCTATGTACCAAACATACACACAAGACACAAAAGCATTGTCAACTATACTTTTGTATTTTGCACATAAAGAGTATAACACTGGAAATAAAGTAAGCATAGTCTAAAAGAAGCTATATTGACTTCCGTTTCCAGCGCTGCCATGAGGTGAAGCACGAGCGAAAGCTCCGGAGCAGCAGCACCAAAACAGGGCAGCAATACCCGTCAGATGACCCTGGGAAGCAGCCAGAGGACAATGGAATGGCCGCTAACATCAGACATTGGAGAAGGAGCAGGTGGCTCCTGAGCGCTTGGCCGGGACGCATCCCTCTGCAGTGAGACAGGAGACCAGAGCTAGGCGGGAGAGAGGCGTGTGGCAGCCGCAGGCTGCAACAACAGGCATAAAGGTACCTCAGGGCCCCGGCAAGAGAGCAGGAGGATACTTTACACCCCTACCTGGGGGGAGAACATTGCTGCAGACATAGCCGCCATTACAGGGGGAACAGCGGGACGGGTACAGCCACTACCCGCTATTTTGACTGGCCTCTCCCAGCAGCACAGGCTTCCTCCTCCTCACATATTAGGAAAGCAATTATGAAAGCACTGGCTCCAGGGACTGCCCTATCTCGATAACGCTATCTTGACCCCACGACACTGAAGAGCCATTAACATTGTTTGGCTCCCCGAATGCTCTGACTCCTAAATTCCCGGCGGCTTCTCCCGCCAGGCTCGAAGCAGAGGAGCAGGATAAGCGGAGCGGGCCCCAGCATCTGCTCTCTCCCAAAGGCACCTTCATCTAAAGATACAGGAGAGAGACTAGGTACCCTCTATGGTTAAATGACAACCTTTATTCGGGCCACAACCGAGGAACCCAATACATTCTGACCTCTATGGTGTCTCGGGTCACATGCCCTCAGCACCACCTTACAACAACGACACGGCCCTGCAAGTGTTTGTCAACCCAGACATCGCCAGCAAGCAACCCCTCATGACTGGCTCCGCCACAGACTCTAAACATCTAGAATTACATTCTCAGAGCCGTGCATGGACCGTTACCTCCAAAAGATGGAGAATACAAAGGCAGTAAGACAACAGAGAAGAGGGGGCAAAACAGCCTCCCCAGAGCAGGAAAATCCGGATGACCTTCTGATGACGGCAGATTGGGACTATCCTTACATTCAGACTGCCACCTGGCTACCCCAAACACCAAGATCGTGGACAGTACTAGTCTACCAGAAGATAACTACAAAATATTAGCCACAGAAGTGGTCCGTCAGCCCCAGAGTTGCAAGAGGATCTGGCACATAGTGGCACATATGTTTGCGCAAATCAAGGGAGAGATAAGTGACCATGGAAATAGATTGGAGGAACTAGAGTTTAGAGTCCAATCACTAGAAATGGATGCTGACGCCCTCAGAACCCAATTGAAAGATGTCCTATCAGATAATAAACATTTGACAGAAAAGCTCGAGGACCTAGAGAACTGTTCCAGATGGAACAATTTTGAGCATTCTGGGGTTGCTGGAATCTATCCTCCAGAGCAATCAGAATAACATCTGCAAACAAGAGATCCCTGAACGGCTGGGCCTCCCTGGAAAATGCACTGTAGAAAGAGCCTATCATATAGGCCCTAACCTAAGAGGGGACAGAAATAATGCACCGACCTCGAGAGTGATGACAACCACACGTGAGAGACCGAGGCAGGTTATTATTTGATCGGTAACGTTCGGCAGAACAGTGGTAAATTCATTGGTGAATGAAGTTAACAGGGGAGTAGATTAATGAGATTTTTGTACCCCATGTCAGAAAAAAGAGAAGTCCACAAGCTAGGAGTTTGGGGAAGTACGGACTATGACTCTCTTCCCCAGGGCACAATCTAGGGAATGATAATTCTATTACTGCAGGTTCTAAAAAGTTGGGGGCTGAAAAGTTTGTTATAGTTAGTTGGTTTAATAGGAATTTTTTCTTCAAGTTGCATTGGAGCTACAGATTACCTCTCTGCCTTATAAGAAGACTATGTATAGATAGCGGAGCAAAATCCTTCACCTTTCAGGTTACCACCCTTTTGATCAGAAATGATTAATATAACTTCCTGGAATGTAAAGGGACTCCATTCCCAGAAAAACACTTAATGATGGTAAGACACCTGAAGAGGTTAAAAACGGATGTAGCATTTTTGCAAGAGACACAACTAGAGGTGGAGGATTTTCCCAGGCTAAACAGGTTATGGGTGGGCCATTTATTTGGGTCTTCAGCGAAAGAGAGGAAAGGTGGGGTTATAATATTGATTCATAAAAACATGGTATGCTCAGTGACAAAGACTCAGAGGGAAGACTTCTTAGAATCGTTCTATCGATAGCAGACACCAAGATAGCCCTCTATAATGTTTGTGGCCCAAATGGAGATAACAAAAATTTCTTCCAGATCCTATCTGCAAAAAATCCTTTCCGATGATATCCCTTTAAAAATTGTAGGGGGTGACCTAAATACGGTACATAATACCAAGGAAGATAGAACGGCTGCCAGAGGAAATAGAGATAATATATTGGGTAATTCCCTGGAACGCACTAATCTTGCTGATATCTAAAGAACCTTTCTCCCCAACCTTGCTCCCCTCCCCTCTCCCTCACTCGACATTGTCGCATATTGATTACTTTCTGACCTCTCCCTGGATGATGGCAAGAGTGACTGCAACCACAATTGAAGACCTCGTTATCTCAGACCATGCTCCGATCCTCTTAAAGGTGTGTGATTTCACACCTCGAGGAGAGGAACATATATGGCGCTTTCCCTCATATCTCTACAATGATGAAGAATTTGGAAATTGTATCCGAAATTTGTGGCTGGACTAAAAGATAACTAATTCAACTCATGAAGAAACCCCCCACTTATCTTCGGAAACAGCCCAGGCAGTATTGCCTGGCAGAATTATATAGCTGCGAGGAAAAAAAAAGTCCTTGGAAGGCTGGAATATCTGACCCATAAATTACAGTTTACAAAACCCATCCAAATCTGGAAAATTGAGATAATTGGTCTAATGTGAGGAAAGAGTACGATTTTTGGATGGCACAGCGGGAACTATTGGAAAAATCCCATCGTGATGCCCATCTATTCAAGTTTGGGAACAAATCTGACAAATTGATGGCAAAACTAGCTGGAGGACTCCGACCCCAAAACACAATTTATTCTCTAAAAGATGAATCAGGAATGCTTAAACATGCAGGGAGAGAGATCGTAACCATATTAAAAAAAAATCTATTCCAATCTTTATTGCCCCTTGAGCAAGGGATCAGACGAAGCAGAACAGTGGTTAACAGAAATAAAATTACCGTCACTTACACAAGAAGACAGTTGTTACGAGTGGCGCTGCAGCCCGGGGTCCGGGCTGCAGGCGCACTTATTGCCTGTTAACAGCCCACGCCGGGTGCGGGTAGCGCCGCGTCCGTTTGCGCCCCCGTTCCCCAAAGTCTCCCGTCTCACCTGACCTCACTCCGGTCTGTGTGCACGGCCGGTGCGCGCGCCCCGGCTCCTTAGCGCGCACGCCGGCTCTCGCAAATTTAAAGGGCCAGCGCGCCCATAATTGGAAACACCTGCCGCTGCCCCTATATTAACGCTCCACCTCTTCCGGGCCCTCGCCAATTCCATAGCGCTCTAACCTATGCGAGGAAGCCCTTTCTACGTTCCGGTTGTCTATCCTGTGTACCAGTCCCTCCGGCTTACGTTCTCCGACCACGAACCTTCGCTGCCTGCCCCGACCTTCCGGCCCATCCCAGACTACGAGTTTGCCTGCCGATTCTGCACCTCGCTATTCCTTGGCTACCACCGCAAGCAAGTTACATCAGGGGTAGCGACCTGGTGGAATCCCGCCGCAGCAAGTCCATCCCGCTTTGCGTCGGGCTCTGGTGAATACCGGGACCCATTTAGACTCCGCTCCCTGGTGTGGCTTTCGCCATCGCTTGCGGTGGCCCAGTGGATCCACACCCCAGGACCGTTACAACAGTGATTTCCTGGGATCCCCCATCATGGAGGAAATTTTCATACAGACAGTCTGCCACTTAGAAAATCAAAAGGCCCCGGACCAGATGGCAATGCCGCTGGATTTTTTTTAAATACTTTCCTCCCAGACATAGCACCCACGCTAATGAACCTCTATAATTTCCTTCTGGAAGGCAAGGACATCCCAAAACATATGAACGAAGCCTTTACATGCCTCTTCCCAAAACAAGACAGGGATCACACTATCCCAGCCTTATATAAACCCATCTCACTCAACAATGTAGATATAAAAATCTTATCAAAAATAATGGCAGACCGCTTAGTGGTTTTATTACGCAAACAGATTTCCGACCATCAAGCAGGCTTTATTAAAAACAGATCAGTGCTGGCGAACATCCGAAAAGTACTGACAGTATTAGATGACATCAAAGTCAACCCACATAAACACCAGTCCCCGGCCTTGTTATCGATTGATGCTGCAAAGGCCCTTGATAACATAAGCAGGGAGTGGATGGGTAAAGTGATAAACAAAATGGGGTTTTGAGGTGCATTCAGACAATATATTATGTCACTATATATTAACCCTTTAGCTAGGATAGCCATCCCGGGATTATTGTCTGAATCCTTCCTGTTATGGAGAGGAATAAGGCAGGGGCGCCCTCTATCACTCATGCTCTTTAATATTGCAATAGAGCCATTGGCGAGATATATAAATAAGCTTAGTGAGTTTAGGGGCAAAAAGGTGGGGAGACATCCTCTAAAACTGCCCTTATTTGTGAATGATCTAATCTTTTTCTGTGCCCGTCCGGCCAAGGATGTTCCAATAATTCTGGATACTTTAAGCAAATTTGGCACTTATTCAGGCTTTAAGGTTAACGTTACGAAATCAGAAATTCTAGATCGGATTCCCCAGTGGAATAACAGAGAAGATACCCTCAGAAACCTTTCGGTAGCCATAGCTCGAAACTCATTCAAATACCAGGGTATCAATAGAAGAAAAACGCCATACACAATCTCAACTTCCCCGCCAGTGATTCATAAAATATGTTCGGAATTGACCAGATGGGCCCACCTGCCGGTACCTTTGCTGGCACACTGTCATCTAATAAAAATTATTCGTTTCCCAAGACTCCTCTACCCCTTGCAAACCATCCCACTGTTAATTAAACACTCCTGCGTTAATAGACCTAGAATGGCCTTCACTAAATTTATCTGGAAACATAAACGCCCAACAATAGCACTTTAAAAATTAATGTTGCCAAAAGATATGGGAGGAATGAACATCTCAGATATAAGAACTTATAATTTGGAAGCATTGCATAGACGTGGTTTAGACTGGATCAAGGGTACCTCGTTATTTTCTAACATTGATCTGGAGACGAACTTGGTGACTCCTTGGAGTCTCAAAGCCCTCCTCCACACCCCATATGCTGCGCTCCCCAGCGTAGCACGGCAAGAAAACTTTTTGGACTCCAATATCAATCCAGTAGTCACATGATGTGGTGGGGCCATCCGGAGTTTCCACCAGGGCAAGAAAACTCTGGCTTCACTCAGTGGAAGGTGAAAGGAATAGACAAGGTGAAACAACTAATAAACTGACCGGAACATCAGTTTCTCTCATTTGGAGAAATTCAAGCTAAATACAACATTGACCAATCACTATTTTTAGGATACAATCAAATTGTGAGTTTTCTAAAACCAAGAATTGGAGACATCACAAGAATGAGTAGAAACACCCAGTTTGACACCCTAATAGGAGACATAGCATCACCACATACATTATCTCAGCTTTATGCTGGACTATGTTGCCCTTATGAAAAGGTAGACCCTGGAAAGATGTTTGGGGGATGGCAACGCGATTTCCCTGATATTAATATTGCAGAGGGTTAGAGGGATGGAGACAGGTCAGGAGGGCTCTGGACAATGAAACCTGGAGAGACACCTATTTCAGGTTGGCACACAGAGCGATCTTTGGCTTCAACATACTACCACATCCATCTTTCCCAGATTGCATCACAGCATGCCCAAAATGCTCCAAGCTGCTTACTAATCTAAAGCATGGCATCTGGTCTTGTCCGGAATCCTAGAGGTTCTGGTCCGAGCTGGTCCGGATGCTAGGAAATAAACTGTCCGCCACAGTCCAAATGGACCCCTTATACATTTTGTCTCATAACCTCCCAGTGAAGGTGGCAAAAAATAAAATGAAAAACTGTAATAAACTGATACATATATTCCTGATGGCAGCTAAAAGATGCCTGTTCACTGATTGGCTAAAACCAATGATCTCAACTAAGACGGCAATGATTCATGTGGTTAAAACCAAACGATGATGGATAAAGTGGCTATCATCCATAATAAAGAAGCGCAGACAGAACAATTTTTTGAAACATGGCAGGGTTTTATTGAAGCCTTTTTAACAGACATAGATATACATTCATTTATGCAATCCTTCATAGGGACGACATGATACTTAAAACACCAGTTAGCAGGGTATTTAGGGAGACTACAGATTCATGGTTAAGGATCAAGGGAGAAGGAGAAGTTTCTGATGAGAAGAGACTTCATACTGGAGTGAGGGTAGGTTCGGTCAGTAGCTCCTTTATGTTTAAATTAGGATGTTTAGATTATAGAATGTTATCATGCCTTGTGTAAATTAAGCTACTAATGTACACTTTGTAAACCTTTGATGTATGATTTTTCAGTTACTCTGTTTATGCTACACAATTTGTCTACATTACTTCTTGTCATTTGATTTATAAAATGTATAAAAATTTTCTCGATAAAAAAGAGACTATGTTAACACTATTATTGTCTATGGGCCTGCCACAGCTCCTTCGCAGTCTCCATCGGAGAACCTTTTTTAAGAGTACCAAATATGGAGAGAATGACATCATGTGAACACACTCTAGTGTGGAAAAATTATTTGTATTTTCATAGCAATAAAGTATTATATGGAAAGCACACAGGTAGGTGGTAGTCTGAGTGTTTACATTTTATTGTTCACTAAGTGGCAGAGTCTTTTCACCTTGAATATGTTTCTTTTATACAAATGGCATTTACTTTACTTCTTGCTTGATATTGAATATGACAGAAAGGTGTCAGTCATGTGAAAAATCAAGCAAGAAGTACAGTAAATGCTATTTGTATAAAAGAAACCACATTTGAGATTAAGAAACTCTGCCACTTAATGAACAATAAAATGTAAACACTCAAACTACCACTTACCTATGCGCTTTCCATATCATACTTTATTGTTATTAAAATACATATAATCTGTCCATACCAGCACATCCATAGCTTTTATAGAATCCTTGCACAATCACTCCTTAAATGTGTATATCTGTTCTTTACTTCTTCCCCAGGGATAGTGTTATATGAATTGCTATTACCTTCCATTGGCAGGGAAATGCTAATAATATCATGGAGGAGAATATTCTCATGATACTCCATCAAATAGAATTTGCATAAAGCAATATGCAAAATAACTCTTGGGAATCTGTTGTACATTTTTTATTCAGTGAGAAACTTGCTGCACTACATCTTGTCCATATAAAATATTCTTACATATTGAAAGTCTTCTTTAAGCTCTACATGTAACCAACTGATGAAAAAGGGGATGAAGAAATTTTATTTTTTGCTACTATACTTTGTGTCTAACAGTGAGAATTTATCATAGATGAAAAAGCTGAATTTCTAGTGTGTGATGAGTGTGTTTATTAAGATCTGGACACATCGAAGTATATTGTAGGCAGTATTATTTCATTTGACTATCTTAGGCAAGGCTAGATTCACAACAAACTTGGTACACACATTTGGCATTACTTTATCACTATTACTACATTAAATGGTAACTTGTCTACTTTTTTAACCTCTAGCCTTTATGAATATGAGCAGTCATCAGCAGAGACCTGTAGAGAAGGCCAGCCTCAGGTTAGACAATACCTGTACAGTACTTTTTATTAGAGTCGATGTGCAACTCATGCTCATGGCTGTTTGCTGCTGTGCTGCTCATTGTGGCCGGCGGCTTTCTAACTGCAGTCATTCCTCCTGGAAACTCATATTGTGCTATCTACTACCCTGTTCCCCGAAAATAAGACACCCCCAAAAATAAGATATAGTGCATTTTTTTTTATGCAATTCAGAGTTTGGCTGCTTATGCTGATGTTTGTGATGAAATCACTACAGTATATTAATACATGTTGATGTTTTGTTTAACAACAAATGTGAATTATTGTTCATAGAAGTATAAAACATCCCCTAAAAAGAAGTATTAGCTCATCTTTAGGAGCAAAAATTAATATAAGACACTGTCTTATTTTCGGGGAAACCCGGTAGCAATAGGGCATGATGGTCTTTTTACAGCCTATGTCTATACAAGGAACAAACCCTCTACCCCAATGCCAGATCTTTGACAACTCTATTGCATACCATAGTATTCAGTACAAAAATGAATGCTGCAAAGTTTAACTTTTCCTTACGTTAAGGGCCACATGTATGTACCTGTTTAGGTCTAAAACTCACTTTTTTGCCCATAGGTTACAAAAGAGTGAGTTTTAGACCTAAACAGTTTCATACATGTGGCCCTAAGTGAGAGAGACCACTATATGAAATCTTTTAGAGGCCTTCTTTAAATGTTTGCTTTTCCCAGTATACACATCAAACAGAGCCTCACAGTGCAATATTTGGCACAAAAAACACAATATGGTACATTGATCTATTTAACAATGCTAGACAATACCATTACCATGACCATCAAAAATAATAGTGTGCAGTAATACAATTGGCAAGTAAATACAAGTATGTAGCACTCAAATAATACCAACATATAGTGACCACATAACAACTCTATACACAGTCTAATAATAGTGCTGCATAGTGTTTAAATAATATTGAAAAGTCTACAGTGGACACAAACCTTGGGAACCAGGACCTTAATGCTTCCCTTTGGACTGCTACAGCTGATGAGCCCCATATGACTACAGAGGCTGCCCATCCCTAAGGGTGGCCACCAATAAAAGACTCTGTGTATGGCCATGTGGGGTCTCAAAGAGAAGAACTTGTATCATGACATGCTGCATAAAGATTTTTTTATTATTATTTTACCTCAGAAAACTCTGTGCGTGCCATCCCCATGCAAAATGGACATAAGATATGGTCGTGTAGAATCCTATGGAAGCTATATTCAAGACACGTCACATGAATCACATATATGACTATGTGTGAAGCATTAGATTTACTGCCACCAGTCAATAAGTATTTATTTTCAGAGAACTAACAACAGTAATACATGGAACATCTTTGAAGAGTTTATTAAAAATGGAAAAATAAAAAGTTCTGTATCTTAATTCACAGTGAACTATCTGTGCTTGATATGAGCCCCAAAACTTATATTTGCACAGATGTGACAATGCTAACTATTCTTAATTATGCCTATATCCCAATAAGAACATTTATATCACTTTCCACAAAAATGTACGGTGTACTCTGATCCGCCTCTATTCAGCAAGTTACAATGAAGAGTGATGTGTGAAACAAAATCAGCTTAAAAAAACACATACATGCACCTAGTAAACTGTTTTGATCTTTTTTATGTAGAGTACACTGAAAAGATTTACTATCTAAGGTTTTGGTCTTGGTCTAATAAAGTTTCTGTGATTGGTTCCATGGGTAAAATCCATCAGTAATGACAATGTCTGCCATAATGGATTACACAGGAACTGAACATTTTTTTTATTTTCAGCTGGTTGAAAAAAGCCAAAGGTAATCTAATTACAAAAAAATTATCCCATATTATACAAGGGTGTGAATTTTATGTCTGGAAGCATGGTTTTGGCACCAGATGTTGAGAAAAAGTTAATATGATATTTAACATTTTACATACCATGCATATGTGACATGATAAATGTCAATTTAATTACTTCTGTTAGAAAAAAATATCATGTGCCAATTTGCTATATCCATCTATGGACACGTAACAGTTATACAAAATCTACTATTTTTTGTAATGAAGCTCAAGTAAAAAAAAAAAAAGAACTTGCCAGGTATAAAAAATATTTGTGTTGTATCCTAAATGCTATGTTCCAGTTCTGCATAATTACATTTTAAGCACCTTATGATCAATGTTTTTATTATTATTGTTATTATTAGCAATTACTTTTACTAGTCCACATTTATTTTCAGTTTTTTTCCTTTGTGGATGGGCATTACTGACATTTCCTCATTTTTCTTATTATAGATTTGTGATCAGTTGCTGAACAACCTTTAATAAACTGCATATATCCATATGTACTGCATTGGGCTGCGATTGCACATAAAATTTTAGTGTCAGCTTTTCATCCAGTTTTGAGCAGAATTCAGGAATGGATATAAAAAAAAGAGCAGCATAAGTATTTTCTTTCTTTTGGATTCAATCTTGTTTTTGGCTCAGAAAAATGGTATCAAAAACTGATACTAAAATTGTGAGTTTGATTCTTACCTTAGTGGTTAGCAAGAGTAAAAGAACAGAGGTTTATGGGCAACAAGAGGAAGTGTTCAGTACAAGACCTGTACGTTTTCATTAGACAAAAGATGGAAACATGTAGCTCTCATAAATAACTAAAGACATACTATAAAGTATAGAGAAAAGAAAGTTGATGAAAAACTGGAAAAAAAATGTATCAACTTCCTTGTTGCCTTAGTATTTTAATAGAAATTTCTAGATTTATTGTCACAAGAAATAAGTACTGTAGAGATTTTAATCAAAACATAGCAAAAAAAGTGTAGAATGTAAACATTCCATAATTAAAAAAGTGTCATTAATATAAATTCACAAGGATGAATCCGGAACCAAAATGTGTGTGTTTTTTTAAATAAACCTTGTTTTTCTAGAGAATCATAAGAAAATAGATCACTGTGAACAAATAATACTTGTATTACAAAAAACATAGTTTATTTTATAGAAACATTCTGTCCTAAATATTTTGTTAGAAGTCTTAACATGATTTTTTTCTTGCAATCCACATATTTATAGTGAACAATGAAAACTTTTTGAGGTCTGAACAGAATGTATTTTGTTAGATCTAGAATACCATACATACCGTATTAGTACATGCAGAGAAGTTTGTTATAGATTATGACAAAATACATATTTAGCATTATTTTAGAACTGCTTCTTGGAAAATCTTTGCAGCCTGTTTGACAAAAGTGTTAAAAGCAATAGGTATATCAAGATTAAACTAAGACTTTTCTCTACATGCACAGCGTATACTGTATATTTATTGTACCCTTAAATGTGCTTTACTACTGATAACCACCTTTTCTGATTTGGAGAGGTACTGTGCAATTGAGATTTTATTTAAATTATACTAGAGGTAATAAACATAGATGTAAAGTAAGAAAATATTTTCAGTTGTTATAGATCTTGAAGAGAGTTTTCTCCCACAAACATTGATGGCCCATTGATAGTATATGACATCAAGGTCAAATAAGTGTGGTTCCCACCTCCTGGATCCAACCCTATTTCCAGTGTCGGCCTTTAAAACTCTCTGGTCTGAATGCAGAAGTGGGCATGTTTGCGCAGGTACCCTCCTTTCAATTCAATGGAAGTTCAAAGCACAGATAAATGTAACTGCTTGATTGTACTCGGAACTCGCTTTAAATTTAAGGGAGAGTGACTATGCAAGCAGGGCCGCTTCTCCACTCGGAATGAGAAGTTTCAAAGGCCTATTCTGGAAATATTTGTGGATCCCAAAGTTGAATGCCAACAATGTTTGTGTTTGCAAAACCTTTTAACACACAGTAGTTGAAATAAGATGCCCCAAAATAGGCAAGCAGACCCACAACAACCACAAAGAAGGGTTTTCTGGGTTCCTCATGTAAATAGAGAGGTGGTCAGGTTCCCCAACAAACAGGCAATTATCACTTACACTGTGAATAGATGATATAACTCTACCTTGGGACAACCAATTCAGAGAATTGAACAACACTTCCCATATAATAATAACATAACATGCAGAACAGTAATAAATTATATTTAACATATAGTACTACTTGGTATACTATTAATACTATTTACTGCAAAGAGTTATATATATATATATATATATATATATATATATTATATATATATATATATATATATATATATATATATATATACACACACATATATATATTCTCACTATTATTTATTTTATAGTCCTCTATCTAGGACACCACGCATAAGAAATACAGGATTTATAGACACAATGGGCAACATGTTTGAACGGGGCTGCACCAGAATTCTGGCCTCAAAAAGCTGTAGTAGATGTATGGACAGGCGTACTCCGAACTTTGGCGTAATAAGTGCCTCAGTACCGCACCAAAGACACTTTTTAGTGCGCCAAAGTTTTGGCCCGTTCTGGGGACATGTCGCTCATTAGTAGAAGTAGACACATTTATGATTCTTTAATGCCAAAACTTTGGTGCAGAACAGTTAGAACAGCCAGACCAAGTTAAAGGTGGTCTGCCTGAGCCTGAGTTGTCGTATTGGCACTCGATTGGGCCTGTATGTATGACCTGCAAAAGAACAGGTTCATACATTCTGGTGCATTCTACACTACCTTACAGCTATTTAGAATTGGTCTATCAGAACCAGAATTCATACATGTCGGCCAATGTGTATAAACAATTAAAACAATCAAGTAATATAAAAATTAGCTTACTAAGTGATAAATGTGCAGAGAAGAAAACTAGGCCCTGCTGGCAAAGGCTTACAATCAGCAGCAATGACGTAGGTTCAGTGGCTGCGACAGCTAGGTAACTGATAGAGATAGCAAGCTCCCTCTGTCTAACCATCAGCATCCCTACAATGCAATCTCAGTATAATATGACTATGGTTGTCATGGCAGCCAGAGGCCAAGTATTATGGCCAACTTATTGTTTAACTCTAAGAAATTGTGGTTGTTTTTTTTTTTTTTTTTTTCCCAAATAACTTTCAATATTTTTTAATAATTCTTAAATCCTGCAGTTTTCACTTTGGCCACTAAGCCAAATAGTCTCATAATTTATGTTATGTAGAGAAAGATTTTAAGCAGTCTAGTTATTATTAATACAATCAGGATTAAACTGAAAAGGTGACACCAATGTGTATAGATAACACAGGATCCAGCAGTCACAATAGGATATAGCACAGCTCCCTCTCTCCCCTTCCCTGCACACTGACTTCTTCCCAGGTCACAGAGCATGACTAGAAAACTCTCCTATAGAAGTCAATGGGGCTGATCCAGTTCACAGGCATGAAGCTACTGTAAAGCATCTCTCTAAATTCTGTTAAAGCAGTGAAGGCAATAAAGCTTTCCCCACAATCATATACAGACAACCGAATTGAGAAACCTACACTCAGAAAATAAAAACGGCTAAGAAGAAAAGACTTTGGGCAAGATGCCCGAAAATTGGCGGTGCTACGTCAGTTTTTAGGCGCATTAAATAAGTGTAAAGTGCGCCAGAAAGTCCAACCCTATTAAGAATCAGCCATCAGGTATACCTTGCATAGCAAACATAATGCGCCTAAAAATTATGCTGTGTTAGGTGCATTTCACATTTTACAAGTATGTGTTAGGTGCATTTCATATACCTGTAATGATAAGCAATGAGCCTCCGTGCGCGATTACATACTCTACCAATGAAATGTTTTGTGCCGCGATTAGAGCAAATCGCGGCACATAGCATATCATTAGAAGCTTACGTAATGCCCCTATCGAGGCACATCGCGCACGGAGGCGCATAGCTTATTATTACAAGTATATGAAATGCGCCTAACACATACTTGTAAAATGTGAAAAGCGCCTAACACATATACACTTGTAATGATGTGCTATGCGCCTCAATAGGAGCATTTCGCTATGGAGGCGCACAGCGCATCATTTTTAGGCGCATTAAAATGCGTCGGTCTCGGCATATAATGCGCCTAGTTTTGGTGTACAAAATATGGCGTCAAAAGCAGTTTTAGTGCAATATAGACCAAAAAACTGGCGTTGGCGTGTCAGTGTCTTGCTTTAATAAGTAAAAAATAAAATAAAATTGGCGACAGATTCCCTTTAAGCACTTGCCTTCAACTAGCACAACTGCTTTGCTTCATCCTGATGGGGGGGGGGGGGGCGGATACTTAATCCAGGCTATTGTTTCCCTCGGTGCCCAAGATTCTGTTGTGCATGGTTTATTCCTGCAAAGTTCTCGGGCCTTCTGGACTCCCTCTTGTTTTCCTGCCTGCTGGATATTTGTCCTTGAATCCTGCCCACTGGACACACATTCCTAGCCCCCTCTGTTGTTTTCAGGTTCACTTTTGTCTCCTTGAATTCTCCATTATTTTCACATTTTCTTTCTGAACTGTTGGCATTTTGCTAATTTACTTCTATGCAATAAGGCTATGGTCACACGGCGTATTTTCAGGGTGTAATTCGATTTGCCCAAATTATGCAAATACGGTAATTCATAACTCGCTTTGAGAGCTATGATTACCTGTCATTTTCCCTGGTGTACAATACACACTAGGGAAAATAATTGACATGTCACTTCTTCCCAGCGCTTATGCACCGGGGAAAGTGAAAATCAATGGGAGCCGGCTGTCGGCGCCTTAGAAGTATATTATGGTCAGCTAAACACTAGGCATATTGTGCCACATACAGAATGCGCCCACAATACACCATGTGAACATACCCTAAAAGTCCCTTTCTGAAATAAACGTTTAACACGTGACCACTGAGGCTCAGTATCTGCAGATGATTCTGGGTCTTATCAGCTGCTGAGCTCTGCAGTGACTTTAGGGGATGTTTTTACCTTATATTTCCTCAGTAACTGCTGCTAATATTTCATCCCCATTCACAGCAAATCCGCCAAATGAAAAGTTATAGAAAAAATGCCCTCCAATGGTATTGTTTTCACTTTATGGAGGGCAAAATATGTAAAATAAAATATAAAAAAAAACAAAAAAACAAATACACGAGAAATAAAATAACACCTTAAAACTTTATATCACCTATTTATAAATGTCCATGATGGAAAAGTGACACAATAAAATAAAAAAAAATAAAAAAGTAAAACTTATATAAAAATAAAGCTTAATGTATTATAGAAAAAAGGCGAAAATGTGTTATACTGTAGTGTTCAAACCTGTGTGTACTAAGGGAAAGAATAAATACCTGGTCAGGGAAAGAGGTTGTCACAGTTACTGAAAGGAGTCAGACCATTCTTCACGTTCCACAGGTGTAACACCAAGTATGCAGATCCTCTGGGCCACCACAAGCATAGGTGATATAGCTTGTGGTGGTAGCCGAAGTGCAGGGCAAGGACAACAGGTGGTGGTATGGGTGACAGGTCACAGCAGGTGTAGCTGAAGACAGATAAAGCAGTCCCAGGCCGGTAGCGGACTTGGTACAGCGCAGATATACAACAGTAGATATCGCAGACTGGTGCAGCAGCAGGAAAAACAGGTAGTGTACTGGTAACGCACAGGTAATGCAGGGCTAACAGCAGTAACACAACAATAGGTGTCAAACTCTATGTACTAGTATGGACCACAACAACGAACTGACCAGGAGCAAGGGCAGGACGTTCTTTTTATAGACAGAGGTCACAGCTCACAGGGCAGGTAATTGGGACACAGTCCCTTTAAATAGCAAAGGACTGCTGCATGCATGCACATACAGCCACAGAGGATGGATGCGAGGACTGGTGATCAGGAACTGCCGGCGGACACTGCTGGCACTGCAGCAGGGACAGGAGCCAGGACAGGTAAGTACATACTGATAGCAGACGCCACTGCCGACACTGGGGACACAACAAGGGCTGCAGCAGAAGCACAGGCACGAGTGCAGTCCAAGACAGGGGCCACAGCGTGCACCATGACAGTACCTCCCGTCTTAAGTCCTCTCCTCAGAGGAAGCCTGGTACCCCAAATAGATCCTTGGGTAATCACTTCCTCCTCGATATCCAAAGAACTGTCTTCAAAGGAAATGTCAGACAAGTCCTGGCTAACTTCATGGACTTGGGGAACTGAAATGGGCTCAGCAGAAATGGTAGGTAGGAGGAGAGGGGAGAGGAAATCAGGGGTGCCTTGAGAGTCCAGAGAGTCATCTTGGTCTTGAGGCTCCACATCTGGCAGAACAGATGCCACAGGCAGGGAAACAGTTGGGTGGGAATGCACCAGATGGGCAGCGAGAATGGCACAGCTAGCCCCATCCGATAACTTCACCCATTTTCCAATCCAAAGATGAGCCATGACGTTGGATGACCAAGCAGAACTGGAGCAGAGGAACTAGGACATAGAAACAGATTTCCTCCTTATGAGAACTTGGAGAGAGACAGGTTTTGTGCAGTATTGGACTAGCTCCTTCAGAATCTCCTCATTGATAAATGAGAAATGCAGCAGTTTCTCCAGATGGGAGACAGGCAGGCAGAACTTCTCGAGCAGAGATGGGTGGATGAAGTTCTCAGATGAACCGGAGTCCAGAAGAGCAGGAATATCAAAGGTAGCACCACAAGAGTAACAGAGTGACCGGAGTGTTCAGACAAGGAGCAGAAGCATCATCATTCATGATCCCCTCCTCCACAACACCTTGGCACTTTAGATTCGATTTGGATCCTCTGGGCCACCACGAGCGTAGATCATACAGCTCGCAGTGGTAGGCACAGGAGGGACAGGAGCCAGGACAGATAATTATATGCTGGCAGCGGACGCCAACACCGACACTCGGGACACAGAATGGACCGCAGTAGAAGCATGGGCACGACAGTGGTTCAAGACAGGGGCCACAGCATGCACCTTGACAGATGAAAATGGCCCGGTCAGAAATTGCTTAATTTGACCATGATATCACAGCTTTTATAAAAAAAAAAATGCCCTAGAAAAGCATTAAAAAAGTTAAGATAACACTCTATGCAGTGATATCATGGTGAGTTATCTGTAAAGTTTAGGTTTGCTACAACTGTATATTTGGTGTGTATGTGTATGCCATATTTATCTAGTGTATGTATATAACTGTAGTATTTTGTGTTTATTAATTGTATATATTTTGTATATTGTGTATAGTGATTTACATTGTGCAGTTTATACAGCTGTACTGTAGCCAGGCATAACTTAATGGGGCTCACTAATGAAATATTTGCACTGGACCAACGACTGTGTTCAAAGCATCTATGTGTATGCAAATATAATCCTAGGATATATGCTATAAAATTGTACTTTGCCTAATTAAATTAGGATCTTTGAAGTATTCTATAAATGAAAATGAGCTGTAAACTAAGTTTCTTAGAGGCATTGTTATAGGAATAAAAATATCTACTTGAATAGTATTTGTGACGTTTTCATCTAAATATGCCTGTGGGCCAAGTTATTAAATTTACTTTAACGGTACCCCCTATCATTTATCAATGATCCTAATATCTATATCATCTGCTGTTTCCCACCCAGGGGGTCATGCATGCACTCTCTGTTCCTGCTTCTTAAGCACAGTGGTAGTAGAGGAATTCTGGCACATCTGTAGGTATCCGACAAGCAGAAACAAACCCCCCTGCAGTGGCATTGGAGCAGGCACTTTCTTTGGAGCATTTTTAACTCTTTTACTTTACTTTTCTTTAGAGGACCAATTACTGAGTCTCAAATGCGTAGGATAAAATGCGTAAGTTCATAGGCTGCATAGAAAATGCAGTTTGAGTAGACAAACCTGAGATCACGTATTGCAGTACTGCTGCCTGCCCACACCACTGTGCTGAACTAAGGATGCTGTTGGGGGCTCCAGAAAGCCAAAAAATAAGTAATCAAATCTTAGAAAAAGATCCATCTATTTAAACTGCATAATGTTATAACCTTTGCATGTTTATGACATTTAGTCAGCTATCTTTGTAAAACAATGCTGCTGGAATAAATTAACTAATTGATTCATTATTTAAATAGTCAATAAAAACTAAATGAAAATGTTAGATATATTAAAGTTCTACTGTTATTTTTCTTTTCATGTAGACTACAAAAATCAGTAATTTACTCTGCTGTGAACAGATTCAAAGTCCCTATTATGAAATCAAACATTAAGAAATAACAATTATTCTGTTGCTTTGGTCTGCAAATTATGGTCACAAATTAAATTTTTTTCTTGCAGGTACCATATGGCTATCACTGCATGAAAGCAATGTTCTCTTTCCATCTGTAGAGAATGATCATTGTTCTGTGCCGTGCACTAACGTTATATTCCACTATGCAAGACCTGTTGCTTTTTTTTTGTAATCAATTTGCTGCTTTCACTCTCCAGGATTATGGTGCTTCATACAGAGTGTTTTTTGGGTGCTTTTTTTGATGTGTTTTTTGTAAAGAAATGTACAGCATTAATTGCTGTGCCTTTCTGCACAAAAAATGCATTCAAAAACACATCAAAATGCAGCTGAATTTTTGTTGCGTTTTTGGATAATTTTTTTGTGAAGATAGGCAGAGCAATTAACGCTGTACATTTCTGCAAAAAAAAAAAACACATTCAAAAAAGCACCAAAAACACTCCATGTGAAAGCACCCTTATAGTAAAGCCCAATAGTTATAAATAAGCTAATCAAAGAGTTTTACAACTCCAAATGATGGAATCACCAAACGTAGAAGGATGATCAATTAGATATGAAAATAAGACAGTGTCTTATATTAATTTTTGCTCCTAAAAACGCGCCAGGTCTTATTTTCAGGGAATGTGTTATTTTTCCATGAATACATTTTTAATGTAAAAAAAAATCTTATATGGCAGCATCTCGGCCCAGGTTAGCTTTAGTCCCGTCATATTTGTAGGAAGAGTCTGGCGGTGCATGTGCGAGCAGCTGCAGTGTATAGCGATCAACGTGTGGGAGAGCCCGGTTGTGACTGGAAGAGCCGACCTGGGCAAAGCGTCACATTGTACATTCTACAGCCACAGACACATCAGATTAGTGCTTGTAAGTAACACTGGGAAGGATTTTTCTATACATATATAGATCCCTGTGCACGTGCGTCACTCATTTATCTATGCCGGAAAGAAAATCCACCCTCGCACAGTGCAGCCGGGGGACGTCCATGTCCAGAAGAGACAGAATGTAGACAGAAAACTGGGGAGACGCCGGAGCTGGAACTAGAGAGAGGTTTTCATTCTGTCCCTTCTGAACAGAGACGTCCCCCTGCGGCACGCGGCGAAGGGAGATTTTTTTCCTGCATAGATAAAGGACTCTGATGCAAGTGCACAGGGATCTATATATGTATCTAAAAAACTCCCCCTCCTCCACTCCCCCACATGTTACTTACATGTACTAATCTCATTAGTCTATAGGTGTAGAATCTATATGCTGGGACTTGTAGTTCCTTATCAGCTGTCTGAGGCAGCTAATATAGAACCACAAGTCCCAGCATGCTACACTAGTGTGTGTATATATTATATCTTAAAGTTTAGAGTCACAAACCATATATATTTCCTCTCTTCAATGTTAAAATGTAAGAGAGAGGGATGAGGGGGAGAACAGAGCAATGATACTGACACACACATCTCAGAGGATGGCTGATGGGGCAGGCTGGGACTTCCAGTTCCACAAGTCCCAACATGTCACATTTGCCACATTTGCATATATATATATTTATTTATTTATTTATTTATTTATTATATAAAAGAACTTTCTGTCTCCTCTCCTGGGAAATTTGGGACCTGCGGTGACATCACAGTCACATAACCTCCCAGGACAGGTCCTTCACCCCCCCTTCTAACTGTATTGTCCTTGGGCTGTTTCTGAGGGTGGGTGGGGTTTTGGAACACCCGCAGCGATCCCACCTTTCACTCTGTCTGCCCTTAGGAACGGCCCTGTGTATGGGGAACTGCACCAATGACTGCTGCTATGTGTTATTTTCAGGGAAGCCTTATATTTTTAAGCTTGCAAAAATTGCAGTAGGTCTTATTTTCGGTGGATGTCTTATTTTCAGGGAAACACATTTCAACATTGAAGAGAGGAAAATTCTGGTTGCATAAAACATACATCAAAACAAATACTTATATGGACTTTGCTTGCTCTATTTTCTGAATGTAAAACTGGACCTATATTGATGTAGAATATTGTTTATAATTAATGTAGTCCATACCTCAAAGAATTCAGGAAATCATAAACCGGTATTGGAATTTTTTTTGTTCATTATTCCATAAATTACTCCACTAAAGTGAGTTATTCAATAATTTTAAAGTCAGGAATGATATTTCCCCTTAATTAATCCCTTCCAACCCAATGACTTCTGGTGGCAACATTTTTTTTATTTTTCAGCCCCAACTTCCATGAGCCCAAGGATAACTGAAATAGTCACATGAGGGCTTGTTTTTCTGTAGAATAAGAGATAGTTTGTAAAGGTAGTATTTGAATCTAAGTGGTTTGTTGGCCAATAGTGTTGAGCGATTATTATCGACAAAGTTGAAATCGGCACCGTTTTTATGTTGATCGAAATTTTTAGATCATGCGATAATTTAGGTTAAAATCTGTGCATCATCTAATTAAGATGCGCCATTTTCGGCGCTTCCTGTCATTTTTGGCGGCCAGCAAATCAGCTTACCCGAATAGAGCAGGGTGAGATGTGTGTGCGACGACATGACTGGATGTGTATGGTTGCGATTGGCTGGAAAAATCACATGACCTCGTATTACATAGAACAGCGTTTCCTGTTCAGCCTCAGTGTCTCTCAGGTCTCAAGCAGTAGGACGTGCGCTCGCTTGTGTCCAAAACAGCCAGCGAAATAATCTATTTTTCAAGGAAAGCTCTATGTTGCTGTGATCCTTATAACTTAGTTAGATTAGAGATTGGAAATTTTTATGTATTTAGGTAGAAATTTTAAAGGAGCACACCGCTGAAAAAAGTCACAGGAGGGGAACACAGACAAAACTCTATAAAAAATACTGGATAAAATTCACCAAGACTTAGTGTAACATTGCACGAAAAAGCTTTTTTATTAAATTTTTCTATTGAAATATTTCCTGGTATGGGCCGTGAATTTTAAATTGGGGACACATCTTTTCTAGTAATGAGGCCTTGTTGGGGGGCAAACTCCACTTTAATTATCATATACATTTTAACAGGGGTTTTATTTTTAATTTTTGCCCATTTCCACTTTGTTTATATATCCCCTTGCGTTAAATTAGAATCCCCATTTTTGTAGTCAGCAAAAGGTTTTATAGGGGCCAAAAATACCTTGTATTACGAAAACAATACAGAACGTTTTTTTGACTTTCCCCCTCCAGATTTTTTGATAGAGCCACCTTGCAGTTAAATTTGAATCCAGCAATTGTTAGTTACCACAGGAAAATTAAAAAGGGCCAAAAAAAAAAACCCTTTTTTTATCCGAATCTTACAGTATGTGTTTTTTTTTACTTTGGCGCACTACAGCTTGTTTATTGGGCACCTTGCACTTAAATTGAAAAACTGCAATTTTGTAGTCACCACAGGTGAATTGAAAAGGTGCCAAAAATACCTGTATTTCCGAAAAAATTTCAGAATGTTTTTTTTACTTTGGGGGCACTACAGCTTTGTTCTATTTGGGGCCCTTTCACTTTAAAATTTAATCAGCAATTTTGTAGTCAGCACAGTGAATTGAAAGGTCCAAAAATACCTTTTATTACCCAATACATTTTCAGATACGTTTTTTTTTGCACTTTTTTCCCGGTCCAGATTTGTTTATAGACCACCTTTCAGTTAAATTTGAATCCGCAAAGTTTTGTTACCACAGGTGAATTGCTAGGGGGCCAAAAATACCTTTTAAAATCCGATACTTTTCAGTACTTTTTTTTTGACTTTGGCGCACTACAGCTTTTTCATTAGGCACCTTGCACTTAAATGTGAATCTGCAATTTTGTAGTCCCCCCCAGTAATTGATAGGTGCCAAAAATACCTTTTATTATCTGAATACATTCAGATACGTTTTTTTTTTGCCCCTTTTGCCAGTCCAAATTTTTTGAAAGAGCCCCTTGCAGTTCAATTTGAATCCAGCAATTTTGTATTTTCCACAGGTAATTTATAGGTGCAAAAATTACCTTTTTATACCGAATCAAATTTCAGAACTGTTTTTTTTTCACTTTTGCCCGTCCAGATTTGTTAATAGAGCCATCTTGCAGTTAAATTTTTTAAACCAGCAATTGTGTAGTTACCACAGGTGAATTGATAGGTGCCCAAAAAAATACCTTTTTATTATCCCAATACATTACAAAAAGTTTTTTTTTTTTTTTTACTTTTTTGGGGCACCCTTTGTTTATTGAAAGGCACCTTGCACTTAAATGTGAATACAGCATTTTTGGGGATCAAACAGGTGAATTGGGAAAGGGGGCCCAAAAATATCTTTTATTATCCGAAAAACTTTCAGATACTTTTTTTTTTTTCACTTTGGCGCAGGCCAGCTTTGGTTTTATAATCTGCCTTTTTCAAATTTTAAAAAAGAAAAAACAGCAAAATTTTTTATTTACCACAGGTGAATTGGGTTTGGTGCCAAAAAAAACCTTTTTAAAATTTTCCGAACAAAATTTCAGATACGTGTTTTTTTCCTTTGGCGCAGGCCCCTTTTTTTGGGGAAAAATTTTACTTTCATTATATTTGAATCCAGCAATTTTTTTTTGGGTTAGAGGGGGTTTTTAGAAAACTGTGATTTGCCATCCTTTTAAAAAGAGACTTTCCAAAAATCTTCCATACCCTTTCCCCAAAATTTTTTTATTTCTGAACATGGAGCGAAATTCCCGGGGGTAAGGGGAGCAAAAAAAAGGGGGGTTGGACATGGAGGAAAAGGGTACGAGAGAAGGGGCTCCTTCCAATGGGTTTGGGGACTACATTTCATTTCCACGGATCGTCCAAAATTTCAGGCCCCTTGGGCCCTTTTATAAATTTGGGGCAAAGGGGCCCTTTTGAATCCAGTAAAAGAACAGCGTCGCCCAAACTGTCCTTTAGTGGTTAAAAGCAAACCCGCATCCAGCCCGACCCTTTTCCTCCTCGTCCTCCCAATCCCGGCCAAAAATGTCATCTCACCCTCACCCGCATCCGCCAACATGAAGCAGGGGGAAATGGGCAAAATCGTGTACCCACCACTGTGGATAATCCATTTTCTGAAAAAACCTCCTTTGTGACCAAAAAATTGGTTGGGGGGAGAAGGCCTTTTAAAGTCAAACCCCCAAAAAGGAAAGAAAACTCGCCCCTCCCGCCCCCGTTTCTGCCGCCCCAGAGGGGAGAAGGGGAAGCCGTCAATCGGGCCCAAAAACAGGGCAGGTTCCGGGAACGGCCCTTTCAGTCCCCCTTGGCCCTTTTAGCCCACTCCTGGAAGCATAAAGTCCGGACAAAGAAGCACCTTTGGGTTAAAGTTTATGGAGCCCACTTTCGGATCCCAAAGTTGGGCTTTTCAGCAGAATTTGCTTTTCTGGCCCCCTTCAAACACTGGGCGAGGGGGAAGACGATGGGGGGTGTCAGTACGGGGTTCCCGCCTCAAAAAAGGGGAGGCGGTCGCAGAAGTCCGCTGATATGATTTCCCCCCAGCAACGGTCAGCGCAAAACCCCCCCCCTCCTCGTTTTTCGCCGTTTAAAAAGGTCTAGGACCTCTAAGCCCCCGGGGCCCTTTTTTGAGAAAGGCCTTTGATTCACCCACGTTTTCATATCCGGGCCCTTTTCCGTAAACGCATAAAATAAGGCCAAAGAACCTTATGTGGGTTTAAAACCCCCCCAAAAATTTTGTCACATGCAGCCCAAAGCATGATTTTAAATGGAGGCAACACTTGGGCCCAAAAAAAGGGCCCCCGACCCCCCCGGCCTCCCAACCACTGTCACACCCTCTGTTTTCCGGGCCCCCTCCTCCTCCGCCCCCCCCCCCCCACCCCCCCAAGGCCCCCCCCCCCCTCCCCCCCTTTCCCCCCCCCCCCGCCCCCCCCTCATAATCCCCTCCCCGGAAGTCCCCCCCTGAAATTCCCCCCGTGGATCCAGCCCTCCCCCCCATTTCCCCCGAAACCCCCCCACGACCCGTCCCCCCAACCCCCCCCCCCCCCCAGGGAAACCACCCCCCACACACCCCAAAACCCCCCCTCCCCACCGCCCTTTCCTTTTCCGCCAGTTTGAAGACCTGCCCCGTAAAAGGGGGGCCCAGTCAAAACCCCGCCAAAACCTTTTGTCTTCCAAAGGGTTTTGGAGAAGAAGAAAAAACCCTTTTAAAAACCCAACCATCCTAAAACCAAAAACCCGAATGTGGCCCTTTCCAGGCCCTTTTTTCCCCTTTGGGAAAAGTTGCCTTTCTGTTGGTGGCCACAGATGGGTTCCGCCACGTCATAACGCTTGCCTGCCCCCCCAAAACCAGATGCCCGGTCAGGGTTTTTTTTGCCGAAAAACCCCTTCCCCGCCCGTCCTCCACGTGTCAACTAAAATTTCAAGCGCAAATTTTCTGCCCTTGTGGTTTGGAAAAAATCCCCCTCCCACCGACACATTTGGGCTAGTAAGGGAAAGGCCAAGGGCTATATTTTTCTGTGACAGCTCACTGGGTGGGGCTGGGTGGATTCCCCTGGGGGGTGGGTGGCCCCCTCAGGCCTTTGGGGCAGGGGGCCCCCTTCAAAAAACCCCAGGGGGTGGTGCAGGGTTTCTTTCCCCCCAAAGGGCCTCTGGTTGGGACACACGTGCCCAAGAAACCAGGCCGTGTTGAAATTAAAACCCTTTTTTGGGGAAACCCACCCCCACACAGGTCCGGACTGTGGCGGTCTCCCCGCAACCGAGACCGACGCTGGCTGGGTCCCCAAAAACCTTTAGCCAGGCAAAGGGGGTGGCGATAAACCCGGGGCCCAAATTGCTGGCCGCCCCCTTTAAATGGTGCTGGAGAACATCCCTTGCCCGGCCCCATGTAATTTAACCTTGTCGTTTCCAAAATTTTAAAAAGCTACCCGGGTCTGGGACTGCCTGCCCAAGGAAGGCCCCCAAAGTCTAAGTTCGCACCCTTCCCCCTGTTAGCAACCCCTGGCCCTTTGTCCCCCCTGGGGCCCGCGTTTTCCCCGCGTCAGCTCGGCCCCCCCCGGGCCCAAACCTCTCTTTGTTGGGCCGGGGGGGCAAACCGTGGAATTTCCCCCTCCATACCCCCACGATTTTGGGGAAACAAGGGGCATTGCCATTACGGGAGTACGAAGTGACACATGGTAAACCCGCGGTGCGGACCCGGGGTTTTTAGCCCCCCGAGGTGGAGGCAAAGGGGAAAAAAGCCCCCGCACCCAAACCTTTCCAGTTTTGAAGAAACCCCCCAAAATGGGCATGCGGACGGGTGCCCCCTTGGGCAGCCCCTGAGAATTTTGGTGATCTTAGTTCTTTAACATCGTTGGGGCAAATCTGAAAAAAAACGGTCCCGGGCCCCGACCCAAAGGGGGAAAACGGACCAGATTCGGACCACGGAGCCTTTTTCCCCCGCCAAAAACCACAAGGGCCCACAGTTTTTACAATTTCATCGGGGTTTTTCATTAGGCAGTGGTTCGGGGTCCCCAAACTTTGAAAGGGGGGCATCACTCTCGGGTGCAAAACATCTCAGGCAAGTCCAAGGTGTTTTGAAGCGTGCCCGGGGGGAAACGGAGGGGGAGGAGGTATTCCTAAGACACCCCACGGTTTACCGACGTCCCTTTCCTTGGAAAAAAAGGTTGGCGCGAAAATTTTAGGCGGGGGGAGGAAGATGAGGGAAAAACAGTTTGTAGTGCCCCCCCCGACCCCAAGGGTTTGGGGAAAACAAGGCTCCATCTCTTTTACATGAGTACTTGGAAAGCTCCCTTTCCCCAACTTTATTTCCCCGCATTAAAAGGGCCATCAAAAAAGAACCAAAATTTACTGGGTGCCACCCTCCTGGGAACCCCCCGGGGAAAAAAAAAAAAACTCAGCCAAAATTTCCTTCCACCCAAAAATTAGAGAGTAAAATGCAGGAAAATTAGAGCCCCTTTCTGATTGATCAATTGGGACATCTGTTGCGTTGCTTCACGTTCCGAAAATGTTACGGTGGAACAAAAATTTACCGACGTGACCCGTGAGTTCCCCAAATAGCCGTAGCGGCCCCCCGCAGCACAGCGGCCCCCCCCCGGTTTGGGAGAAGCCTAAGGGGGGACCTTCGGCAACTTTATTTACCCCCCTCACCAAGCATGCCCAAAGCCCGGGCAAAACAACCAACACACCAGAGGGCCAACTTAAGATCATGGTGCACGACTTTTTTCGTCTCAACCCCCGTTTTTTTTGTTTTGTGTTCCGGGGCCCAATAGACTTCTTGGGTTTTTCCAAAATGGATGAAGGCCCGAGCTCCTCGCCCACCCAAGAGGTGTTTTTCCTGCCCAGCAGCCAGCGCATATCGGGGCCGGGACCTTTTAGCCCCGCTTAAAGGGGTCATTACAGACAAAAGCCCTTCCGGCTTTTTCCCCCCAAAATTAAATGTGGGGCGTTTGACTTTTTTTTAAAAATGAATCCCGGCAAGGATTCCCCTTTATGTGTTGTGGCCCCAATTGCCCCAGGGGCACCATTAGTTACCCCGGGCACTTCACTATCCTCTTCAAACAGAAATTTTTTCCTCTTGAAAAATTTTTTTTTAAAATGATCAAATTTTTTACTGCAATTTTTTTTCTTTTTTCCCCCAAAATTTTCCCTGAAACCCCGGGATTCCCTTTACCAAAATTTATCCCTTTTTAAGTTTTCCCCATTGTTTAAAGGTTTTTGAAAGGGCATGTTGTTGTGAGATACAGCCCAAAAATCATGGTCCTTTTGGGAAAAGAAAAGTGGCCCTTTTTAAATGGAATTTTTTCCCCCACAATTTTTAAAAGTTTTGAAAAATTTATAAATTTTAATTTTTTTGGGGTCCTGTTGCTGTGAGATACAGCAATAAACATGGCCCTTTGGTGGGAAAAGGAAAGGGCCTTTTTCTAAGGTTTTTCGGGGCAAATTTCACCCTTCCACCTTTAATTTTTAACATTTGGTGGAATTGATTTTTATAAATTTTTTGGGTCATGCTCTTTTAAAATGCCCCGCCCAAAATACAGGTAATTATAAAAAAAATTTTGTTTCCCAACAGCAAATTTTTTCTTTTTAAAAATTGTCCAAAGTTGGGCCCCAAAGGGGCATGCTTTGAATTTTTGGGGGCATTTTTTCCTTTTACAAGGCAGGGGATATTACGGTCCTATTAAAAAAAAAAAATGTTGTTTCTAACAGACATTTGTTCTTCCCAAAGTCCAAAAAGTGGCCCCAAGGGTCCCCTGCTTTTTAATTTTTGGGGGGCTTTTGCTGTGACATGCAGCCCCATACTACAGGTCCTATTATTTAAAAAAATTTTGTTTTTAAAAGACTTTTTTTCTTCCCAAAATTTTCCAAAAGTGGCTCAAGGGTGATGGTGCCCGTCAGAAACAGGAAATGGTAGCCCACTGTTAATGGAAAACATATTGAAATGAACCCCTTTTTTTTGCAAGGTCTTTAACATAATATCCCTCCCTGTATTTGAGACAAAACCCCTTTAATAAAAATTAAAAAAAGAGAAACAAAAAACATGGTGGGATTCCAACCATTTTTTAAAAAAGTGTTTTCTTTGAATTAAACCCACTAAAAAACTTGCATGTTTCCCAAAAAGCCCCGGTAAACAAATTTCCCCTGAATTTTTACAAGGGAGGTACAGGAAAACTTGACCAGATGTAGGGTTTTTCAGGGACAAAAAATTTTTGGAAAGGGACGGGGAAAACCCAAAATACAGGAAACAATTTCCCCCAGCAACCCTTAGTAAAAAGAGAAAAAGAATGCCCAGAAAAAGGGCACCTTTGGGGGGAAAAATGATCGTTAACCACCAGTATTTCCAAGTGAAACTCAATTTGGGCTGCACTCATCCAGGGGGCAAGCCGCCAACCCCGGACAGGAACAGTAATTTTGTTCCAGTTTAAACTAAAAGGTGGTTTTAAAGACTCCTTTTTCCGGCACTTTTTAATCTGGGGTATGCAGGTTTGGGGCTCCATGATGTGGCCCAGGCGGTAAGTCAATTTTCCAGTTTAAACTAAAAAGGTGGTTTTTAAAGACTTCCTTTTTCCGGCACTTTTTAATTGGGGTCATGCAGGTTTTTTGGGGTCATGCCCTTTTTGGCCCAGGGACAGGTAGAAATTCCCCCCAAAGTCCCGTGAAACTAAAATTGGTAGTTGAAAGATTTCCTTTTTTTCCCGCCTTTTTTAAAACTGGGGGGCAGCAGGGGTTTTGGGGGATGCCCCGCTTTTCCCGGGCAGGGGTATTCAATTTTCCAGTTCAAGTAAAAAGATGGTTCAAATCATACTGCCTTTTGGCACTTTTTAATTTGGGGGGTCAAAGCAGGTTTAAGGGTCAAAGCTGTGGTGCAAGACCGGGGTAGTAAATGGTGGGGTGTTTTTTTTTTTCTTTTGGCCCTTTTTTAACCTAAGGGGGTGTTGCCTTTTTTAAGGATGGTGCAAAAAAAGTTTATTTTCCAATTTGGGGCTTTTTTTTGGGGGATGTTTTTTATTCCAAGCCTTTCTTTTTTCCCGCTTTTTCCTTTGGGGTTTAAAAATGAAAGGGGTTTTTGCACTCCCCTAGACTTTAATTGGGCCTCGATCAAAAATTACTATCCCATATCTTGTCAAAGATGGCACTACGACCCATCGACCGATTACGATGGGCCCAAGGGAAAAAGTCAACACTATTACCCCCGAGCAAAAACTATTGGGTTGCCCGGGGGGAAACCGTATGAAACTGCAGGCTCCTGAGACCCTACTCCCTACCTGTATGTCTTATGCCAGGGAGGAGCTAAAATATTTGACCTACAGTATCTCATAAAAGAGAATACATTCATCATATTCTTGTAAATGTTTTGTTATATCTTTTCTTGGACAACACTGCGGAAATGACACTGATACAATGTAAAGTAGTCAGTGTGCAGCTTGTATAAGAGCATGTTCACACGATGTAATTGCGGCACACATTTTGCCACATATTTGCGCTTTATACGCAGCAAAATGCCTCATAGAGAACTATGAACTATGAACTATGACCATTAAATAGTCTTCAGAATAAGGGGACAGTGAAAACAAGCAACTTTGTGAAAACAAGCCAGCTTTGCAAATGACATCCAATTGCAGTCTCCCTTATCTTCGATTTGTGTAAACACTGTTCCCCAGTGCCAGTCAGATTCCACCTCCTTTCATTTCATTGACTGATGGCTCTACTAATTTACATTCTGTCTGGCAACCGGTCGTATTCACAGAAGCATGCATTCCTGCCTCTCTCACTTAGAATCAGGGGCCGGCAACATTTCACTCTGCACAGCCAGCAGCTCCACAGTAACACTGCAGCTGCTTCTACAATCAGAAAACAGCAGAATTATGCTCGGTACCTAATGCTCCTGCATGTAAACATAGAAGGGAGACAGATCTGTGCTGCTCTGGATGAGCTCATAGAAGACTGGATTCAACTGTAACAAACCTCCAGCTGTGAGAGGAGAAGAGATCAGTGCTCTGAATTCATAGAAGACTGTCTAGACTGAATGCATGGCTGTGGTATGCAAACAAACAGCTCTTACAAAATAAGACTGCATAGGGAGAGGAACGACACAGTGACATGTTGACTCAGACAGAGAGTGGGGGAAGAGCAGGGATGTGCTACCCCCTCCCACTGATCTCAAACATACACACTGACTCGGGAGCGAGCATGAACAGTGAAGGGGGGGATGATGTCATCCCCCTTCAGTGAAGAAACACCCATCTGGGAGGGGAAGAAATACCCCTGGATTTGAAGAACTGAGAAACTGAAAGTAAAATGAAACACACAAACTGATGAAGCGATAAATCCCCTTTAAGCCTCGTCTCACTGGGCTTACAATTTGATCATATTGTACACCTGGGAAGAGAAGTGACATGTCAATTTGTGTATGAGGTGAAAAAGCTGGTGATTCCAATTTTTTTTCCCAGGATGGTATTTAAAGCTACTATTATTTTTATGTCTATATTGTTATTATCATCTGAATAATGTTGATGCAATAATTAACAACGGCGCTTACAATTTAAACCAAGAAAAATAAGGAACAAGGAAAGGTTGTTCGCCAGTTGTGAGATACATAGCAAAATCCTGCCAATCAGAAACCACATTTCTACCTTGGGCAGGATGCAATAGAATAGACATGGTTGTGCACAGTGCAATAAATAAATTTCAGATCAGTGTACTAGTGATCATAACTTAAAACATGAAAATTTTTACGTGTTTAAAACAACTCCCCCTCCTCTTTTTGATATTTTGCAAATAAGAAAAATTAAAAAGTTACACATAGTATCACATTAAAATTGCATATTTTGATTTTTTGGGGGGGCTGTAAAAAAACTTCTAGGTCTAAGATTTCTTTGTTGCCCATAACCCCAATCGGGTTTCCCCTTTTAAAATTTTTTTCAGAGCACTAATAAATCAAACGGGCTTGATTGATTGCTATGGGAAATAAAAACTGTATTAGACATAGACAGTTTTCATACATGAGGCCCTTTGTGTTCCTAAAAAATTGGAATAAATGGTGTTAAAAAAGTGCATGGATCCCAAAATGGTACTAATAAATACTACATTTCAGACTGCAAAAACAAGCATTAACTTGGGTCTAGAGATGGAAAAAGTCACGAAAAATTGTGTTGCAATGAAAATTTAAAAAAACCCAAAACATTTAGACCTGTATGAACATGTATGAATTCTGGTGCTGATAGACATTCTAAATGATTAAAAGGGAGTATAGATGCACCAAATGTACGACCCTTTTTCCCATTCATCATACAGTTGCGTGTAGTGCCAAAAACGACAAACCGGCTCAGGCAGACCACCTTTAACTTGGTTCGCGTTCTCCAATTTGCCCAAGGTTTGGTTCAAGATATAAATGTGTCTACTTTACTGGTTTGCAACATGCCCCACGTTTTTCTTTGTTTGATTGGTATGGACAAGGCCAGTTTTTCTGTTCAATAGTTTTGATAATAAGTGGTCAACCCTTTTTTTGCCAAGGGAACCCAAAAATTTTTTATTTTAAATTTAAAGTCATTTCAAAAAAATTTTTGGGACCCAAAAAATGTTGACAAATTGGGAGGAAAAAATTTTTATTTTTTTTTTTTTTGTATTAAAGGGGTTGTCCATCTCCTATAGAAAAGCATAACAGAAGCCTCAGTAAAGTAAGATCAGTTAACAAAAAAAAATCTGAATTTCCCGGGTTTCAGGGGAATGAAAATTTTTAGCACTGTTCCCCGGCGAATGAAAAGGTTCCCACTTGGGTTTTTTTTTGGTCAATAAACCCCCCATTATCCGCTAGTTTCCCTTTTAAACCATACTTATGGGAGTTTGCACTGCCCCTTTAAAAACAATGCAGGAAGAACTGTGCTCATCCGATTTTGGGGGCCGGCCAAAAAGTTTTTTTTAAAATAGGGGCACTTAAAAAACCTTTTACAATTTTTTTTTCTCGTCCACATATTTAAAAACATATAATGAATTTAAAGGGGTTTTGCCACAAAGTAAAAAATTGGGCGTGGAAGCTTTCAAATGGGAAATAAACATTTTCAAAACCCCCACCTTATTAAAATTAAAAAAATTTTGCCCGGTTTTTTTTTTTTAGCTGTCCTTTAAATGCCATTGTTTACAGCTCATCTCCAGGGGGGTACACCAGGGGTGAAAAGGGGTCCTCAATTTCCCGGTCGATTGGGTTTAAGAAAATCCCTTCTCCTCTCAGGCCCGTACTTTGGGTGTTCAACCCAGGGGCTGTCTTTTTTACCTGTCCTCTGGGACTCCCCTTTGTAATTAGAAAAAAAGTGCCCAAAAAATACAAAATAAAACCCCAATGAGGTTTTTGCATTTAAAAAAAAAGAGAAATACAATTTAAAAGGTTTGGTTCCCGCAAAAGATTTGAACTAGGACCCTTACGTGCCAGAGGACAAAACTTACCTCGCAGCTACTTGCGACAATCCTATACATATACAGACCTTATCCTTGACTACAGAGAGAGATAAGCGCCGTGGTGATGTGTATCGCTGCTGAGTCACATGATATGCAATTTCAACAAATCACAGCACGCCCAGCGTGTACCTTCTGACACAGACATTGTTAGTGGGAGAGCTGATACAGGAGGTATGAAATAGAGGATCGTGGCAAAAATGATCATCGCCCTTTTGAAATCCCACATAAACATACCTTTATTCTGTATAATCAGAAGATTAAAAATCTAATTTGGCCGGAAGCTTTTTTTCAATCTGTCTTCTGACTAGATATATACAAAGGAAGTGGAACATTAGTAGAGACAAAAGTGCGATTGTCAAAAAACCTGATAGTGAGCCTGCATGGAGACAGACCAACAGTGTCTCCTAAAATTCATGATCAAAATACAGATGTATCAAGCGCCAAAATAAAGGTTGGTTTAATTCATCTAATAATTTGAAACCTAGAGCAAAATGTATGAAACCCTGCACAAACACACCAGTTTGAAAAGAGGTTGTAGAATGGTCTTGCATTAATGTAAGATAAAAAGTCTCTCACCGAAGCAATTAGTACATGTGACCTATCTATGGGCAAATTTTGTCTATCAGAGCCATCACAACTTGAGTTGCATGTCTGTACAAGATACAAATCTATATTTCAAAGCGAAAATATTAGCACCACTTTTGAGCATAAGGCTGTTACATCGACATCTATAAAAACAGGCAATGATGGGGTTCTTTGCCTCAAAGCAACAACCAGTACAAAACTTGGTGCAGCCCCCATTCAAACCTTCATAGCTACCATAACAGGTGCAGAAGTAATTCTATGAATGACACAGTATGTGCCATGACTACTTGGAAAGTAATGCCAAATCTATATATTCATTAACCAATAAACTGTATTATTATTTTTTTTAGATTTTGTTCCAAAACGTAAACAGTGAAACTATTCTTGTCTATATATACCTTTATAACTCTAAGCGCCATATTCATCATAATCATTGGTATAGGATTTTTAGCATGTAGCAAAGGTAAATTAAAACTATTACCAAATACATTGCTGTTGCTTATTTTTCTTTATCTTTAGAGGTAATAGGTCTAAATCGTATCTCGGACTTTTTTTGCAGACCATGCACTCCCTTACGATTACACTGAGTCACACCCGGATGGCCACCGTCTGCTTCTGTGTTACTTGCTGAAACAGTGCTGGGTGATGATGGTGACCTCGCTCCCTTGCTGTATGTTACTATACACAATGATAAACCAGGAGCTCATCTTAAACGATACTTATTGACAGCCTAACTGCCATTCGGAATTCTGTATACCTTGAGCACTACAGTTTACAGACCTCACTAGCATTAACATAGTCACTTGTAACAGGTGCGATCATCTCTGATAGTCAATAGCCTGAATATAGCCAATACCACTGCTTACAGATCCATCAATGCCTCTTTAACAGGCCTACTCGGAATAAAACGGCAAAATTGGACGTATAGAGCTAACATTCCTAATGCCAGGTAAGGGACTTTTGTAGTGGATACTCGCAGTGTGGCCGAATTGCAGCTAACACTTGGCGGTTAAATAAAGGGAGAGGGCACCGCCACCGTATCCTTGCGCTTTTAAACAATCCGCCTTAGAGATGCCGTGGTTAAGAAATGGCCTAGTCGGCCCAATCAATGAGAGAAACACGGTGCTGCGCTCCTATCCGCGGGGCGGGAGGTTCAGATCAGGCTATTAACATTGCAAGCCTGTGAAGCCTTGGTGACAGGCTTCCAATCAGCGCCGACCTAGATGTATGTTTTCGATCTTTCTGATTTTCCCAAGGCACCCAGACAGTAAAAGTAATTAAAAACCCGCTCATGTTGCGTTACAACCTAATCGCAGTTGCATTCAATGTGTTAGGCTGAATTTAGGAATGATCCGAGCTGTTCCCCCCCCATCTTAAGTGAGTTAGTAACCTCATGGTAGGGACCTCAAAGCTAAATAAAAAAATAAAAATAAAAAATAAAGTGTAAAAAAAAAAAATATTAAAAGTTCAAATCACCCTCATCTTGTCATTTTAACAATACAAAAGATCAAAAAAAAGTTACACATATTTGGTATCGTCGTGTCAGAAAAAGTCAGAACTATTAAAAACTAACATCATTTATTCCGTATGCTGAACACCATAGAATTAAAAGAAATTCTGAATGCAAAAAATGTGTTTTTTTGGTAATTTTTGGGTAATTTCACGTGTCATAAAAATCGGAAGAAAATTAATCACAAAAGTCACATGTATCCCAAACGGGTAGCAATAAAAAGTACACTTCAGTCCACAAAAAATGCAAACTCATTCAAGTCCATAGGTGTTAGTACAAAGTTATTGGTCGCAGAAAATGGCACCACAGCGCAAATTTCAGAAATAGAAAACGTTTGGAATTTTTTTACGGTACCAAAACATAAAGTAAATCATACATTCATATCAACCTGCAGAATACAGATAACTCATAATTTTTACTGAAGATTGAATGCCGTAAAAACAAAACACCCGCAAACCTTGCACAATTTTTTTTTTTTTTTTACATTTTGCCCCACTTTGAATTTTTTTTGTGGTTTCCCAGTATATCTTATGGTAATATGAATAACATCATTAGAAAGTACATCTTGTCCTTCAAAATAAAAGCCCTCATATGTCTATGTAAATGAAAAAAATAAAAAAGTTATGGCTCTGGGAAGGGAAAAACTAACGTGAAAAAAATAGGCATCAGAGTTAGGGTATGTTCACACGGCATGTTGGGGCACATATTGTACAATACCCTGTGTTTTGGAAGCATGCGCTGATCAGTGCGTAATTCCAAAGCACGGGGGGTTGGCTGGGGGCCGGTCCCATTCACATGCATTGTCAGCGGACAATTGACATATCACTTCTGTCCCCGGGCGTATGATACGATCGTATTGTACGCCTGGGAAGACGACGCTTCATTCATAGCTCTCTATGAGAGATATGACTTACCATGATTGCAGAGTGCATTTCGCTGTGTATAAAGTGCAAAACGCGGCGAAATGCGCACGCAAATATGCATCAAAATAAGCCGTGTGAACATAGCCTTAAAGGGATTTTGCCACGATGTAATTTTGACGTGGGATCCTCCAAAATGGGTTTTTAATCACTTTTCTAAATATATGTGATTACAAAAATTGCAGTCTGAGAGAGCTACAGCCTTCCTTACATGCCCTTGGTTACTTCAAAGAGTCTATTAGATACGGCCTGACAAGAGCTGGACGGGCTTGCGCAGAGAGAGCTTCTTATCTGATGAGACTGAGCTGCAGAAGTTTTTAAGGCACCGGGTAGCAATATGTTTTCTTTTGTATACAGAATAAACTAGTTGTAGTGTTATTAGATACCTGCTTTATCTGATGACAGAGAACATGAAGGAGCTTTCAAGCTGCTGTGTAGAATAGGTTTACTCTTTTGTATATATAATCCACAAGTTATAGTTTGCTTATTTCAGTGAAAAAGTCACAGGAGCAGCAGCTTATGCAGCTCGTTCTCTGGCTGTGTGCGTCTCTCTCTCTCTTCAGCTCTGTGATTTGTTTACATTACATTAGCATCTTAGCAGATAAGGCTCCTGACAGTGCAGTCTATCAGGCTGTGTCTTGCTGTATTGACAATCCACTGTTGTACTGTTTATTATTTCACTTAAGTTTTGAGAAGCTACCTTGGATTCCTCACTCCTCACTCATCACATACCCTCTCCCCTGCAGCTTCATGACTCATCGTGATTTGTTGACATTCTGCCTGTACTAAGGAGAGACCTACCTATATGGTCTCCTGGCAAATCCCCTTTAAGGAGTTAATACCAACATGTCCAAGTAAAAAAGATCCAGTATTTTATTTAGTGAGACATTAAAAGAGATAAACGTAATAAACAGTATCCCTTACTTTGCAGAACAAGAGCACATTGCTATTACCTGTAATAATACCAATTTTCCTGTTTGATAACCAAGTGTTCTTATCCAGTCTTAGTTTTAAAAGAAAGTACCTTTGCTTTCAGTTTGAGACGGAAATATAGACACTGGTATTCCTATATCCATCTAATGCTGATATCAACAGGACATATATCTGTCAAAGAGACAACATACGATCGTCTACTGTATATTTACATAATTTGTATTTATTAAGCTTTAACACACATGAAGGTTGTTTTGCACAATTATGTTTGTCAAATGAAAACTATTATTGATTTTACACTTTTTTTAGCCCCACATAATTACTTATTGCTCAGTACCATTATCCTTGACACAGACTGTATCAGTTTATACTCAAGCATGTATGATCACCAATCTTAAAAATTAGAATAATTTTGGCCACTTTTTTTTGGGCTGACAGGTATTTGTCATGATTACCCCATAAACAGGCATGCTTGGCTGAGTGTACATGTTTATTTCAATAGAAGGAGGGAATTAGAAACTGCCAGACACCTCTGACATTGCTCATCTTCTGGAGAAACAAAGGACTGGGAATGTCGAAAGCCAATATGTATTCTTTTTTTCGTAAGTGTGTCATTGGGGAACTGTGAGGCTGCATTCTGAATTCAGCTCAAATAGTCACTAACATTTAGTTCAGTCGAGCACTGTATAATTAAAACTTTGTTTTCTAATTGATATTTATTTCATGTGCAACAATCACATGATAATCTCCTGAAAGTTGCACTGATTGTGATTCCATGCATATAAACTAGGTAACTCTTCCTGTTATACGCTGAGCCAAAAATTTAATTTTTGCTCTGATTTAACTCCTTTACGATCGCCCACCGTCTTTTGATGTTGGCTGGTGCAGGTTGTTCATCTGCAGCGACATCGGAGCGGAGGAAACCTTCGATCCCCGATGCTTTAACCCTTTGATTGCTGCGGTTTGTCACCGCAGCGCAATAATAGGGTTTCCCTGCTCTGTGGGTGATCGGGACAGAGACCCCGAGGAACGGCTGCACAGTCAGCCCTGGGGACCTAGAGTAGCCCCAGGGCTTTCTGTGTAACAAGCCAGTGATCAGGGCAGACTGTGTGCTGCCCTGATCACTGCCTGTGTCAAACTGACACAGATTACAATGAATTAGCATATATGAATATGCTAATACATTAGTAAGTGTAAAAAAAAAAAAAAAAAGAAAATACAGTTATCTCTTCATGGGATTTAAAGAAAAATAAAAAAACATGTAAGAATAAAAAAAAAGTGCAAGAAAAGAAATAAAAAATAATAAAATAATAAATATTTAATAAATAATAATTGTGCATACATTACACACACATAAAAAAAAACCTACACATATTAGATATCCACACGACCGTAATAATCTTTAGAATTAATCTAACAAGTTATTAAGTGTGAAACGTGAATGGTGTAAAAAAATAAAAAAAATTTACAAAATGTAAAATAAATTCTGCAATTATTTATTAGAACTTAAACTAATTCCCATAAAGTATAACTCGTATAACTCGTCTCGAATAAAACGAGGCCTTATACAACTGCGTCATTGAAAAAATAAAAACGTTACAACTGTTGAAACGCAAGGAGACAAAAACTAAAAATTAAACGTTCAGCTTAAGTGGTTAACCCCTTCCTGACGGACAGTCATAATAATATGGCTCCAATTGTTTTTACTCCTCGCCTTCTGAAAGCCATAACTATTTTATTTTTACACCAACATAGACATAGGAGGGCTTTTATTTTACGCCACAAGATGTACTTTCTAATGATGTTATTCATGTTACCATAGAATATACTGGGAATTGGCAAAAAAATTTGAAGTGGGGAAAAATTAAAAAAAAATAATGTATTTGCGCCATGTTTGAGAGAGTTTTGTTTTTACGGCATTCATTCTTCAGTATAAATGATGCGTTATCTGTATTCCACACATTGATATGCATCCACGAATGCCAAACATGTATGGTTTCCGTTATGTCTTGGTACCGTAAAAGAATTTCAAACATTTTCTATTTTTGAAATGTACGCGGCAGCGCCATTTTGTGCGGCCAATAACTTGTTTGTACTAACACCTAAGGACATGAGTAAGGGTGCATTTTTTGCAGGCTGAAGTGTACTTTTTATTGCTAGCAGTTTGAAATGCATGCGACTTTTTTGATAAATTTTATTAAAATTTTTATGTGACGTTGAAATGACCAAAAAAACCACAATTTTAGCGTTTGGTATTTTTTTGCTTCTACAGTGTTCAGCGTACGGGATAAATTATGTTATATTTTAATAGAACTGACTTTTTCGGACACGGCGATACCAAATATGTGTAACTTTTTTATTGTTTTATTTTTTTTTTATTTGTGAAATGGTGAAAGGGGGTTGACCTTTTGGTTGAACTTTTATTTTTTTTACACTTTGAAACTTTTTTTTTTAAATTTGAGTCACCCTATGGCACTTCATCAATAGGGGGCGTGATCATTAATACAGCCTAATGCATTGCGTAGACAATGTATTAGGGTGTACAAAGATGTCGGTTTCCCCACTTCCTGTCTGGGGCCAAATTCCAAATATGGCAGTGATGGAAGCCTTAACAAGGCTTCCCGCTGCCACGTGAAGCGATCTGGGCCCCCAATGTGAGAAACGACTGCGGCGTCTAATGGATTAAAAAGGGGTTAAAAAGTGTGGATGGGGGCCGCCGACTACCCTGCGCTGTAACCACCGGATTTTAGCTGCAATTAGCCACAAACACCCGGCGGCTGTGTAGCATGAGTATGTTATATGTCAGTAAGGGGTTAATCTTCACTTGATTAGTTTAAACCATTACTAATTGGGTTTTTCCTCTCGAAGCTCTTTCCTTACTGTTTTAAATGTAGCAGCCAGGCTAATTCTTCTGTTGAATTTTTACACTAATACCTCTACCATGTAGAAGTCACTACATTGGTGGTCTAGTCACTCTTGAATACTTTTTAAACGGGGTGTCAGGCTTAAGTTTTTTTTATTATTTGTTGAGTATACTACTGCTCAAGTTATATTCACCTTTGCTCTCTTTGGCTACAGTGGTCATGTGCCATTGGCCGACATCACCATTTGGAGTGCTTAAAGCGGAAAACCCACCAACACTTCTTACCCTCACCAACAAAGCTCTCCACAGTGCTTCACCTGTCTGCATCTAGTTCATCATCTTTGTCTCCCACCATGCCTATGCTACACATGGCTGGAGCATTATCTAAAATACTTCCTATCATTTATGTCATCTTTATTTCCAAATGGACTGTAAGCTTTTGGGAACAGAGCCCACACACCTCTTGTCTGAATTATTAATAAGTCTGTTACTATACATAGTTATTATGCAATGTCTAATTTTGTCTGTATATGCACCTTACAAATTGTAAAGTTCTAAGGAATATATCGGTGCTATATCAGTTACATTATTATTAAATTGACTGTTACATGTAGTGTTCTTTATGGCTGTAAGGGGGAATGGAGGACTTTAAAGGAGTTTTCTTAACATTGCTGTTCTCATTTTGCTTTGTGCATACAATTTTCTGTTGCTTACCAACCACCTCTCCCAGGTCTTTATCTGCTCTCATAGCTCTAGCAGCCCTCTCTGACCATAGTTACATAGTTAGTACGGTTGAAATAAGACATAGTATTGGTGTTGCAACACCTCCCTCCATGAAGTCTGTATTGTAAAGGTGGAAATAGTTAAGTAATGCCATGTACCTAAATGACAGTCTATGTACTGTACTGTGAGGTGGCATGGAAAATCCAGAAGGCAACTGGCTGCAGGCGTATACAATTAGGACCAATAAGGTAAAATCCCAATGTTTCAAATCCATCATTTCTTTTTTTGTATATCCATAAAAATACAGTAAGGCCTCGTTCACACGGCTGATTTGTGCACGGATTTCAGCCGTACTGTGCGCCGGATTTGCGCTGCAGTACGGCTGAAATCCGTCCCAGTCATTACGGTAATCCACAGTTCTCATAGAGAATTTTGCAGCGCTGAGGCATTTCAATGTGGTAGATGGGATTTGATGGTCTTCTATAAAAAGAATAAAATAAGTGTGTGCAGAGTGATGTGCTTTGAAAGTATAAAGATGCGCTGTAAGCTTGTGCAGAGGTCTAGGACTGAAATAGCCACACAGAAGCTAGAGTATAGAGTACAGAGATAGAGTATAATCTTGAGTTTTGACAAAGCTTTGAGCGGTCAATGGAATAATAGTTATCCAAAATATTCTTAAAATATAAATGTAATGTGTTCAACTCGGGATCGGATCTTAAAGGGGTTTTCTCACTACAGGCTTTTGCAGGCATCATTTTTTTTCACTGGCTTAGATTTTCAAATCCAGGGGTGGGCCTCTCCTTCCAGTAGACATGTCTTCCCTCACTGAGGAGTAGTAACCTCATGCCTCCTCCCTGTTCCTGCTCCCTCCCAAGTCCTCTTCATTCTGTGTGAGAAGTGGGAGGGAGTGGACTTCACAGCTCTCCAGACCTCCTGCAATGGTCAGTTATCATGCGTGGAGAGCGTGATATCCAATAATATATCATATCATCAATAGCACACACAGATTTTAGACGTGCAAAAACAATCTTCTTTTTTATTTGACGTGTTAGTCACAGCATACAAAATAGATTAGTAATTTGCGTAAAATTAATAGTATCACATAGTATCATAGATAGAAGAGCATATCTCGCCAATGTTTCCGGTCCAAAGACCTTTGTGTAGGGTATCTCACATAGTATACTATAAAGGCTTGCACTCGTTCCGGACAAATGTGAGAAATGCACTCTGCTCCCCCCTCTCAGACAGAGTGTATAAGGGTTTGTTATATGGGTGGAGAAACAGATTTTATAAGGATGTGTTATATGGTGGGGTGAATAGAGTGTATAAGGGTGAGTTATATGGGTGAGTGGAACAGAGTGTATAAGGGTGTTATATGGATAGGAGGAGCACAGTGTATAGGGGTTTGTTTTATGAGTGGGGGGATTAGTATAAGGGTGTGTTATGTGGGTAGGTGGAGCAGAGTGTATAAGGGTATGTTATATGGGTGGGAAAGCAGAGTGTATAAGGGTGTGTTACATAGATGGGGGGAGCAGAGTGCATAAGGTGTTATATGGATGGGGGAGTAAATCTAGCAGCTAAAGAGACTCAGTAATTGCCCAGATCCTTTACATTAGAGCCATCACTATGAGAGGAGCAGAGAGGAGCACAGGAAGCCTGTTTCAGACAGCTCAGAGGAGAGTGGGCACAGAAAGCATAGGACAGCCAATCATACCACAGGGGTGTGTCCCGACTCAAGGATGAACTAAATTTAGGCAGCCAATCACAGCACATGGGGCGTGGCCCAACTCCAGGCTGCAGAATAAGCTCTTGACATGAAAAAATTAGGTAACAGCTGCTATGCTAAATGATTTAGGAAAAACAAACCAATTTCAAAAGTGCTTACTGTTGTCTTACTGTCCCCATCTATACAGATATGATGTTTGTAGCAAGAAAACCCCTTTAATTCTCATGCTTAATCCACAATAACAGAACTGAAACCAAGCATTCTATTTGACCAGCTGAAAGGTGTTGCGTGTGGATCTTAGCACATGCTACTGAGCATCAATCCAAAAAGTAAGTAGCTCTGCAGCACCACCTTATAATTATTTCAGAATGCATAACCTCAAGCCCCTGAATCCATGGGGCATGCAAAGTCCAAAAACATAGACAGAGAGGCAGTATCCAACGGGTTCAAAAGATACAAATTTGTCCTTTTATTCTTCCATAAAAACACCCCAGTACATGCGACATTTCGACCTAAATAGGTCTTTATCCAGCTGGAGCATCGTTATGAGCATTCCTTTCCCTGTTCTATATTTATTGTGGATATATCTAAGTATTGTATTACCTTAATCTCATGATATGAGATTTATTTTTAGGAGATGGGTATACAGTATATTAATTGGTTATTTATTCTTTTAATTTTATATAGAGGTACTACTACTATTAATGAAATAATCATATTTAAGTATTTTGGGTGTGCTGCCACTTATGTCATGGTAATTTCTTTCTGCCTATTATGTATTTGATTGTTTTATATACTGCATATTTTAACTACCAACCGCCTGTTGACTATAAACATCTGGGTGGTAGCAGTTTAACTCTGCATGGATGTTCTGGAACTTCTGTGCAGAGAGCACAGCTGAACACTAAATGGATTGCTGTACACACAGAGAGGGTGTTGGTAACTGCCTGAGCTGCTGGGTCTTTTCAGCCTTGGATCAGCCCTGCAGGGGATGTATTTTTATCTAGTTTCACCATGTAACTGGGGCTAATATACCAGCCCCAGTTACAGGGAAAAATCAACAAAGAAAGTGATATAAAAATGCCCCTTGCAGTTCTTTTTCTGACCTAATGGGGGGCACAATATATAAAACCAAAACACACACACACAAAATAAAATATTAATAAGATGGATACCAACATCCCAACAACAATAATTTATGTTACCTACAATAAATGTCATTGATGGAAAAGTGACACAAATTCAAAACTTATTTTAGCACCAGTTTTGCTGCTAAAATTAACTAAAACCAATAATTGAATAAAAACATATGAAGAAAAAACTCTCTTTTTCCCTTACACTAAGAAAAAAAAAACTATTGTAAAAATAACAAAAATAAAGCTTAACATATCACGGAAAAAAGGCGAAATAATTTATACAATAACTAAGTGCAATAAAGTGTTAAAGCGTTAAAACCAGTGTGTACGATGGGGAAAATCATAGTTAGAAGAAATTGTAAAACTTGTTTAGTAAGAATTAAAAAACTTAAAAAAGCAAATCAGCCTTGGAAATTTAATTTACATCTTAATTAATACAAGTGAACATTTAAAAAAGTTAAAGAATCATTGGTGGAATCAGAGCAAAAACAAGGCATGATTTGGAAGACAGCCTTGCAAGAGTTCTGAATGATCTGAAAGAAGTAATGTCCAATAAAAGCTCACAGATATGGAGAAATGAAACAGGTGTTCAAATATTCATTGTGTTAGAGTTCCAAAAGTTTCAGAGGGAGCAGACTGTACTTTTTTGATAATTATGGATTCTGATAACAGTGGGCAGTGAAAACCAATCAAATTTGCTGACAAAAGAGCCCATAGAATTCCGCCAACACAGTTAATTCCTGGGAACAGTCCACAAACAATAACAGCTAAGATTCTACTGTCTAAGGACTAAAAATAAGCTATTTGTAATTTGAGATCAGCTACCATCAGCTAAAATAAATGGATCTATGATTGTGATATTCCCAGAATACTCCATCAGTGCACAAGAAATAATGCTAAGAAAAGGTTGTGACAAAGACAAATTTATTTTTTACACATTTATGTAGCACTATTATATTCCAATGCAATGTACAGAGATAGTTATTGTTCATATTAGTCCCTGTCCCCAATGGAGTTAACAGTCTAAATTCTTAGTCTTAAATTATCTTCATATTTTTGGAGTCTAGAGAAAACTGGACTAGTTGGTGGAAACCCATACAAACATGGGGAGAACATACAAATGTCCTGTAGATGTTTTCCTTGGTAGGATTGGAATCAAGGACCCTAGTGCCACAAGATAAAATTGCTAAACACTAAGCAACTCTACTACCCAGATCAAGTAGTCCTTAATTTACCCAGCTGAGAGGAAAACAAATGACCAAAATAAGACCTTCTCCCTGTCACCATATGTAAATTCAACAGACAGCTGGACTTTTGAGACATTTAAATTAATCTAAAGGCTACATTTTAATGCAAGAAGAGAATAGTTAATTTGTTCCAATTTTTGTAGGCAAAAGAAAAATGTGATCACACAGAAGTCTGAATAAAGTACATAAATTAGTTCCAACAATCCTGGACAGAAGGCTTCTGTGAATCAAAGTGGAAGTTAAGGCTTTGAGAGTTGGGGATAATGAGGCTTTAGAGAGGCGAGTATGTAAAAAAATAACACTTCTTATCTTCTTGCAGTTTTCTTTTTCTATTGGTTTATTGATCTTAAAGTATTGTTGAAGGATAGACATGAAGGTGGTAATTTGGAAAATGACGGGTTTGGTGGTGGGCTTAATCAATAACCATTGTTTATTCTTATTGAATAACATTTACCTGCAGTTATTTGTATTCTAGAGTCCTACATGACTAGGGAGAAATTTAATATACTTAAGAGGAAAAAGGAAGGAATAGCACAACAATATAATTCAGTACACTTGGGATAATCTAGACGGGTTAGACTTCTCAAATATCACTAGGCTAAGTGAAATGTTATTTCTAGTAAAATAGAGGGGGGAGATGTAAATTTCATTGCATGATTGTAACAGAAGATGTGAAATGGCATTTAGTTACCATCTTTGCACTCTAGCACCATTGATGGTATACAACTTTCTGTTGGACAAACAAGGTTAATAAATGCTATTAGCAGGGGATTTCAGAGATGGTGGGATATTTGGCATGTAAAAAAAAATCTCAATTCACAAATGTTCTCATATTTTAATAAAGCCCACCAGGTTGTTTCAAGAATTGATTAAAATTTGTGTAAGCAGTCTATTGTGGATATAACTGTTAGGGCCACATGTATGAAAAAGGGTCTAGGTCTAAAACTCACTTTGAAGTGTTCTTTATTCCCAGGCAATGTTTCAGCTCTTACCAGAGCTGAAAGGCTCTGGTAAGAGCTGAAACGTTGCCTGGGACTAAAGAACACTTTGATTTGAATTTGTGCAGTCCTCACATCATTGATTTACTACTGGACCTGGTTCAGTCCTTAGGGCGTGCACTCTGCATATATACCTAGCTGGTGCTGTTTCATCTTGGATTTTTATTTTTTTTTAAACTCCCTTTGTTGACAATAGCAACCAATCAGAGCACCCCTCTCATTTCATATAGTGCTCTGGAACAATGAAAGGGGTGCTCTGATTGGTTGGTATGGGCAACAAAGTGAGTTTTAGACCTAGACCATTTTCATACATGTGGCCATTAGTGTTAGGAGTGTCTGAGACCATGTCCCTGTTTTATTAACAATGACAATAGGAAAACAATTGTTAGACAAAGAGATTATAGTATTACCGCACACTGATTAGCTTCAGCAGATCGGCATCTCAGGTTATGATCACATATGATTGTTTTACTAAACAATAGATAATTTAAAATATAAATCAGTGGGTTTAGAAATGGCCTGGGACACTGCCGAACCCTATGTGACAGAATATATACATTTTTGTTAAATAATTCAGTTTAAAAAATGGTTTAGAATAAAAGAATAGATATTAAAACAAAAGGTTAAATAGAGTGAGAATTTATAAATTAAAGGGAAAATAACTTCCACATAGTAATTACTTATTTGAAAAAGTACAGAATCTCAATCTGTTTGTAGTTTGTACACAATTTTGGGAGGAAGGAAAACTGGTTAATATTTAGGTAGTATTATTAAAAATCAAAAGTCTACTTTAGCAATTGTCGGTATAAGAGATGAAGCATGGACAATTTTAACATCATTTACTACTTTTTTTTATAATCATTCAATAATCTTAAAGGGTGGAATAGGAAAATGAAGGACTAATGAAAAATTTATGAGAAATTTCTATCCTTAAATTGTGTGCCAGGGAGATATGATGTATCTCCAATATCAATTGATGAGATTAAGGTTGCCTTGGGCGCCAATTTTGAAGTGAAAATAAATATTTAAAATAATAGAGAATGATTTCAATTACAATGGCGAGGAAATGGACTTTGGATGAAACAAATGTGCTAAAAGGGGTTATCAAACTTTTTTTTTATTTTACTTAAACTTGGTCACATGTCATAAAAAACTAAATAAAATATATAATGGTTCGGCACTACCACAAATTACTGTGGTGCATGTTGCCAAAGATCCATCCACAGTCCATATATCAAACGGAGCACACAGATTTTCTTGGTGCAATTAAGAAAATGTTATTCTTCCATACATATTAAACACAGCATGCAAAATCAATGCAAGATCCGGGTGAAGTTAGTGACATAAAACATGTTATTCATGGAGCACATCCCAAACGTTTTGAGTCCTCTAAAACAGGACCGGGTGTTTTCTCTAGTGAGAGCTATGCCAGAGTCCCTAGACAAAGGTCTCTGACCGAAAACATTTGGGATGTGCTCTATGAATAACATGTTTTATGTCACTAACTTCCCCCGGATCTTGTATTGATTTTGCATACTGTGATTAACACTAATGGAAGAATAAAATGTTCTTAATTGCATCAAGAAATTCTGTGTGTGCTGTTGGATATATGGACTATGGATAAAAAAACGAAATACACTGAGATCTCATGTTACTATTAGGGAGGAACTGGGGAGCACATGGGACCTAAGTTTAGGTGTCAGCAAATTAGAAAACACATTAAAAATATTCCGATATGCACAGTGGGAAATTATAACGATATTATCTTCAGTGATTCTTTTTCTATAACTTCTAATGGTTTTGACATTTGCTATTCTTTTGACCATGCTTTTTTTTCTGCTGTCTTTGTGTTGGAATACTCAGTCTGCCCTAACCATTTACCTTCCTAGCATATCTGTAGACTATTTCTCCTGTACTGCATTTTAATGATAGCTGTTGCCATAAGAGATTGCATCAATGGTAGAGACATGGGGGCTTCAAAGCCCACTTCTAAATGTTAATGGTAAAAATTATGGCCTCCTTAGACTTCATTCTTAGCCATTCACTTCCCCCCTCAAGTCGGCCATGACACCACCAAGTATTTTATAGATGGACTTGTATAGAGTTAAAGTAGTTGTCCTATCAAGCTGTTTTCACTCTTCACATCTCTCAAACTTCCTGTGCACACTATGGGCAGGTCTACAGCAATGACTGACATTTCGACTATGCTAGTTCCTTTTCCTAGCTGAGCCTCTTGCAGGGACATGGGTGATGGAGAGGTTGTAAAAAAACACACTGCCCAAGCAGAATATCTGGCTATGAATGTGAGCTAGCAAAGCTGTACTTGTCATGAGAGGAAGTTTCTAAGTGACAGTCTTACATACTCCCAAGACACATTGTTAGCTGCTGAGTGACTGCTGAGTGGTATTTTTATGTAATTACACCTAAATGTGTTGCTCCCAGATCAGTAACTCTATGGGTTAAGGTTTTTCTCAGAAAAAAAGCTAAGATCAAAGACTGGGAAAAAAGCTCTGTCCTACTGAGACACAGTAAGTAAGGTCAGGAGTAAGGTCACCAGCCTGGCCACTAGTATAGCAGGGAGACATAGTCAGTAACTAGAGAAGCTGATGTAAAGAAACAGAAGATAAGACCTGTTCTTAATGTAAAATGAAGCAAATTAAAGCAGGTTTTTGACAATAATCTTTATTTTCTTTGCCTACATGTATAAAGATTGATAATAAGATGCAAATTCCGCTTTAGATAAAAAACAATAAATGTATTAACAAAAAGAGATGCATCCTTCCATCTGTGACTCGTATAAAAAAATCTATTTATCTATCTATCCAATCTGAAGAGACTATCACTGTGAATCTACTATCTACAGTATAAGTAACAACAGAGCAATGGGGAAAATGATAAGTAACATAGGAGAAATGTTTTATATCATATTTGTTAATGTTGATAAAAAAGGAACTGCAATATTGCTTAGCAGCTGGGAAAGTAATTACATGGATTTGCATGATAATTTCCCCCTATGGTCCAGAAAATCCTTAAACACTGTGTTTACAATGCATCTCATGCATACAAAAGATTTACTGGAATCATTTTCTCAAGACCTTTAATATGTCAAGCGGTCTTACAAAACGTTTTTGAACATTGGAGTAGTCCTTTCTTAAAAAAAAGAAAGAAAGAAAGATAAAGAAAGAAAGCAACATATTTACTAAATAAATCATGTTATTTGTAATAAATCATACAAAATTACAACATTTTAAAATGTTCATTTAATAGTTTTTTTTTATGTATTTACTTACAGTATTATTTATTGCATTGGATGCAGCTTGTTTAAATTATGCATGGAACTGTATATGTTTTATATGACTGGCCCAGAAATACAAGTATTATAGAAAAATACAATTTAAAATGTATCTGCTTTGTAGCTCACAAATCACTAATACTAGTCATAGGCAACAGGGCTCTTTTCACACAGTGTTTTTCATTACAGTTTTATTTAACTGGATATACCTGAAAAATTCCTGACACATAAGTCGAATGGATCTATAGATCCATATTTAGCCAACCTTTTTGCTGGGCCATCAACTTTGCTGTATGGAATAACACAGCAGACTGTGCTACTCTATACAATATTCAATATATTGTATGCTATCTTTTTATTCACGCCACTGCTCTTACATCTTTCTCTTGCACTGTTTTTTTTTGGCACCCCCAGGAGTTAAAAGACTTGGGAGTTTTAATTAAGTCTGGCTACCATGACCAACCAGTACCATACCAGGGGTCTCAACAGGGATGATAGTAGCTCGGTAAAATTTCTGCTGTGGCTGTGATTGACTACAGCACCAAAGCTGTTAAATGGTCAAGGTCTAAGGCTATGTCCACACAGCAGAGGACAAAATACTTTTCGGATTCTAATCAAAATCCAACCAGTATTTTACACTAATTTTTTGTTTTTTGTACCGGTTTTTGTCCCGGATTTTTGCCACGGTTTTCAGACTTTTACTGTCACATTCAATTGAACAGTACCATATTCTACCGTTTTTTAGTGAAATATGGTAGATTATAGACCATATTCTAAGTGTTTTGATCTGGTTTTTGGATATTAAATCTGACCTCAGAAGATCTGAGCTGTGTAGACTACAGCTCAGGTTTACTCTTGAGGTCTCTTGGGCTGCTTTATAGTCAGATTTTTGTGGATTCCAAATTCCGATTCCGCTTAAAAATCTGACAGTAAATAACTATTATGTAGACATAGCCTGAATTATCTCTGATTCAGATCTTTTTAGCTGGGTCTCATCTGTATCTTACAGCTCACATCTGCTGATGGTGGCTCAGGTACAGAATCTACCCACCCACCTATGATGAAAATGTATGTCGTGTAGTGAGAAAAGATTAATTTTAAGAAAAAATGTACTTGAATAAACATTCTATTGTATATGCGAATTTTTATATTTTTACACAATTCTATATGTGTCTAAAATTACACATGGAAGTGCCTAAGAACTATGCAAAATGTATTAGAATGCTACTCAAAGTTTATGGGCCACATGTATAAAAACTGTCTAGGTCTAAAACTCACTTTGTTGCCCATAGCAACCAATCAGAGCGCCCCTTTTGTTTCATATAATGCTCTGGAAAAATGGGACGGGCGCTCTGATTGGTTGCTATGGGCAACAAAGAATTTTACAGCTAGACAGTTTTCATACATGTGGCCCTATATGTCTACAATCTATTAAAATGTTGTCATTATTTTTGGTTTGATTCAGGTAATGCAATGCTAATTAACATATGTTGAACAATTCTGAAAGTTCTATAAGATTTCCAAAGTAATTTTTTATTCTAAAAGTCAAAAACTGTATTTTTCATTTTCACTATGCAATAAAGTCTCAAAATCTTTTAACAAAACACATTTTTCAGATCAATCATTGCCCTCTATTTTTTTTCCAGAAAATGTAATAACAGTTGGAAAGGTCATAAAATGAATAAATGTCTTTTATTTTTAAATCCCTTGCCACTCCATCAACACTTTCACTCTATTTCCTTTGCTGGTCCTGCATCGATGATGTCACATGTATCATTCACATGATGATGCACTCCATCACTGGCCTCAGGGGTTTTGCCCCATACATGCTGACATAAATTCTGAGCCCAGTAATTGAGTGCAGTGTCACATGAATGATATATATGATGTGATCAGGGCAGGACCAACAAGGAACTTAAAGGAGTGGTCACACTGTGCTACCACAGGCAGCTTCAGACTCATACTTGGTTAGGGTGCAGGAGTGATATACCTATCATCTCAAAGCTGATCCTGTTTCAGTGACATGAGTGCAGGAGATTTGTAAACTGTAGTGCATAATGCTACAAAGCTCTAAAGGGTCAAAGTTTGACAGTAAGTAATGTAAACAAGCTCATATCCTTCAAGATAAAAAATATATAGCAGGGAGGGAGTCATCATCCCGACCACTGCTAGAGCAATGAGAGCAGAAAGAGGTGGTCGAAACTATGGAAACATGTGTACAAAAGTAGGAGATAAGATCTACTCTTATCTCTGAAGAGAAGCAAATTGGAAAAGCAATGCATTGGGTAATAGTCTTGATTTATCTTTGCCTACATGTTTAAAGAGAACCTGTCTCATAGGTTATGCCTTCCTTGCTGCTGAGGGCAGCACAGGGTAGTGACAGACATGTTGCTTCCAGCGCTGTGTCCCTTAGTCTATAAGATGCTGTAGTTTAACCCCTTCACGACCCTGGGCGTATGAGTACGTCCCAGGGCCGCTAAGGGGCTTTGCAGGGGGATCGCTCCACGACCCCCCCGCACAGCCGCCGGGTGTTAGCGGCTAATCGCAGCTAAAACCCGGCAGGACCAGCGCCGGCGGGTGGCTCCGCCCGCTGCCGCTGTTTTACCCATCAGACACCGCGGCAAATATGGCCCCGGCGTCTGAATGAACGGCGATCGGTGCCGCGCACCGATCAGTACGGTCATCCGATCCGACGACCGAGCATGGTGGTGGGGAGCCTTGTGAAGGCTCCCGTCACTTACCCTGGCCGGTTTGCCCCACTTCCGTCCACAGACAGGAAGTGGGGAAACCGCCATCTTTGGACACCCTAATGCATTGCCTATGCAATGCATTAGGTTGTATTAACAATCGCGCCCCCTAGTGGTCAAGCACCAAAGGGGGACTAAATGTTACAGTAAAAAAAAAAATATATATAAAGTTTTAAAGTACAAAAAAAAGGATTAAAAAGTTCAAGTCACCCCCCTTTCCCCATTTTACAAATAAAATCATTAAAATAATAAAAAAGTTACACATATTTGGTATCGCCGCGTCCGAAAAAGTCTGATATATAAAAATATAACATCATTTATCCCGTACACTGAACACCGTAGAAGAAAAAAAATTCCAAACGCCAAAATTCCGTTTTTTGGTCATTTTACGTCACTCAAAAAATGGAATAAAAATGATCAAAAAAGTTGCATGCATTCCAAACTACTAGCGATAAAAAGTACACTTCAGCCTGCAAAAAATGCACCCTCACTGATGTCCGTAGGTGTTAGTACAAAAAGTTATTGGTCGCATAAACTGGCGCCGCGGCGCAAATGTCAAAAATTGAAAATGTTTGGAATTTTTTTACGGTACCAAAACATAGCGGAAACCCTACATGTTTGGTATTGCCGGATGCGTAACAACCTGTAGAATACTGATAACACATTATATTTACTGAAGATTGAACACCGTAAAAGCAAATCACCCAGAAACATGGCGAAAATAAAAAAAAATTTTCACAATTTGTCCCACTTGGAATTTTTTTGCGGTTTCCCAGTATATTCTATAGTATAGTGCATAACACCATTATAAAGTACATCTTGTTCTGCAAAATAAAAGCCCTCATGTGTCTATGTAGGTGGAAAAATAAAAAAGTTATGGCTTTCAGAAGGCGAGGAGGGAAAAACGAATGTGTCACAAAAAAAAACCCGGGTCCTGAAGGGGTTAAGAGCATTTAATGCTCAAATCTTATTCAAGGTGTTAGCCCCGCCCGCCAGAGGCTAGCCCCGCACACCTGGCAGTTATTCACATGTTTCTATCTATTCAAAGTAATAGGTTTATCAGTTGAGGTAGGTGGTGCTAGACTCGTATGGGCGGGGTTTGAAAAAAACTGACTCTTTCCATGACTCTTTTCTGGCTGAAAACTGCCAAATTTGAGTATTTCATACTCTAAAACTACAGCATCTTACAGAATAAGGGACACAGCACTGGAAACAGCAGGTCTGTCACTAGCTTGTGCTGTCCTCAGCAAGGGGGGCATAAACTATGTGACAGGTTCTCTTTATAGCTAATCAATGAAATTGGAGTATACCTTTAATTATATGTCTAGGCTTTACAAAAATAAAACAGAGTTCAGACTGCTAAAAAAGTATAAAAAAAACCCACAACATTTTGGTCCTAAAATGAAAAGATGGAGAATTACTTAAAAAAAAAATCATCAAGCTTAGGTATTTTCTTCAGTTCTTTTAAGTTCTTTTATATGCAATTTCTGCCCTAGAACAGAAAATAGTATTAACAGAGAATAAAGAGTCCCTTTGCTTTTAAGTTTCAAGAATTTAGCATTGAGCGATTGTTTCTTTTAAATTTTAATTCAGGGTTTTTCCTTAATGCGGGTTTTCAAAAAAAATTTATTTTTTTAAAAAGATAAATTTAAGGTTAAAAAATAATCTTTAAAAAATGGATTTTTGTTTAAATTTAATGCTGCGAGAAAAAAATTCTAAAAAAATTTAAGTTTTTTTGAAAAAATTGTATCTGGGAAAATTGGGTATATCATGCAAAGATATTTGGAAAGTTGGGCATGAACCCTTTACTGTGTCCCCCAAAGAATTTTTAAAATATATATATAATATATATATATATATAAAATTATATATATTATAATAATATATAAATATTTTTAAATATACATAAAATTTTAATTTATATAAAATTTTATTATATAATATACACCCCAAAACACACGAGTTAACACAACGTTTTGCGGCCCCATATCTGTGAAATCTTTGGGCACTGCCTTCTAGATTTTAGTATTTATTCCCCCTATAGCCTAAAAGGGAACGGGACATATTTTTTTCGGCACGTCCCAAAAAAAACTAGTTTTAAAATCCCACATCATGTTTTTTAAATGCCCCATTTAAAATTAGCCCAATGATTTTAATTTGCTTGTACATTGCTTTCAGCATATTTTGTCGTGAAATGTGTGCAAAAATACATTCCAAAATACAGTGTGAGCTCCCCTGGGAAAAACTTTTATATATATACATTTTATATATATTGAAAAAACCCAAAAGGGTTTCCATAATTTTCTTTTAGTTTTTGGGTTTAGCTTTTCCCCTTTAAAATTTCAGGGACTTGGGTCAAATTTTTTGGGGGATATTTTTTCCCAAAAGTTTAAAATAGTTGGTAGGAATTTTGGCCCGTTCCTCTGCCCAAAAACTGGTGTAACGACCCCATGTTTGGGCCCTGTGTTTTGCTCAAAACTGCCTTTTAAAAAGCTTTGCCCATACATTTTCAATAGGAATGAGGTCGGGGCTTTGTGATGGCCATTTCAAAAACATTGATTGGTTTTTCCCTTAAGCCCCCCCCCCTTTTTTGTAACCGTTTGGGGGTTTTGCTTTGGGTCAAATGCCCTTAAAAAGCCCTTTTCCCCCAAGCTTTAACTTTGGCTAAATTGTTTGAGTAGTGTGAGCGTTTACTTTTGACTATCAAAAACGGGGTCGTTTAGTCGATACCCGGCCCAATTATCAAAAACGATTTCGTTTAGTCGATAATATTTTTCGCCGATCACCTTTAAAAAAGTCTAGGGAGAGCAAAAAACCCCTTCATTTTACCCCCAAAAACCAGGTTTTGGAGAAGCGGGAAAATTTAACACCCCACAACGTCAAATGGATACTTTGGCTACTTTCTTGGGCCCAACAAAACTTGGGTTTAAAAGCCACAGAAAAAAAATCACGGGACCATTCTTTATCCATGTCTTTTTACCAAAAGCATGCCCCTTTAAAACCCTTGCATAAACCAAAAAATTTAAAAAAGTGCCAGGGGGCAGTATGTTTTAAAACCTCATTTTATTTGGGAACTGGACATTGAATATCTCTTTTCCTGGAACGCACCCATGGGGCCCCAAACCTGAATGACCCCCAGATTTTAAAAGTGCCGGAAAAAAAGGAGTCTTTCAACCCCCCCATTTTAGTTAAATTTGGACATTGACTATCCTGTCCTGTACCGCAAAATTGCCCTTTAAAAACCCTGTCTGCCCCCACAGAAAAAAAAAGTGCCGCAAAAAGTAGTTTTTTTTAACCCACCATTTTAGTTTAAAGGGGGAAATTAAACTTTTCCCTGTCCGGGGCCCAAACCCTGACCCCCAAACCTCCCATGCCCCGCAGTTTAAAAAAAGTCCCGGAAAAAGGGTCTTTGAAAATACCATTTTAGTTAAATTTGGAAAATTTTTAAACTATATCTGTCCTGTACCGCAGATTGACCACAAAACCCTGTCTGCCCCACAGATTAAAAGTGCCGGAAAAAGGGGTTTTTGGGAAACACATTTTAGTTTCATTTTGGACTTAAACTATACCTGTCCTGGGCCCCCGCATGACCCCCAAAACCCCTGTCTGCCCCACGATTAAAAAAGGGCGGGAAAATTTAGGAGTCTCTAAACCCCCTTTTTAGTTGAACTGGACTTTGACAAATGCCTGCCCCTGGACCACAGTATGCCCTTTAAAACCCTGTCTGACCCACAGTTTAAAAAAGTCCCGGAAAAAGGAGTCTTTAAACCCAAATTTTAAAGTTTCACTGGAAATAGACTACCCCTGTCCTGGAAACAGCATGACCCCCCCAAACCTGCATGCCCCCCGGGTTTTAAAAAGTCCCGGGAAAAAGGAGTCTTTCAACCACAAATTTTGTTTCACTGGACAATGACTTTTATCTGTCCTGTACTGCGGGAATGACCCCAAAACCTTTTTGACTCCAGACCCAAAAAAGGGGCCCACTATGCTATTTTGTACAGGACTGTCATTTAGTATTTTTTTTTTTGGAACCCTGACATTTTTTTACAAAATTTATTTAGAGAAGTTTTATTTATAGTTTTACATTAATATAAATTTTTGTTTTTTTTCAAGTTTGATAACATAAAACATCCCACCCCTCCTGCATTTTTTTAAAGGTTTTTTTTTAACCGTTTTGATGTTTTTAATTCGTCCACACCCCCATAAGTAAAAAAATTTGCCCTAATAACCCCCAAAAAACACTTCTTTTTTTGAGAAGAAATTTCCCCTCTTGGCTTCTGAGATGATTCACCCAATAAATTTCAATGGTTTCATTTTTCCCCCAAAATTCCTTTACAGTGATTAGGGAAAAAGGACCCCCCGGGAGATCAAATAAAGTAAACCCCATAGGGGACCCCAAAGGCCCCAGAAAATTTTAAGCCTCAAATTGTGCAATTTGTGTCCCCCCTGGAGCCCTTTTTGACATACTTAACCTCACAGAAAACCTTTTTAAAAATCGATTTTTTAGAAAAATTTTTGAAGCTTTTTGATTCCCCCAAAAGGTGGGAGCAGTGCTCCCGTCAGCCCCCATTTTTAAAACAGGAGGCCCAAAGCTGCCGGGCCGGATTTTACGGGTGGGTGCGGTGGGGGAGCCCAGGCTGGCGCCCCGTAATCTATTAACAGGGAAAAAAAATTTCCCCTTTAGGGACCCAGAAAACGAAATGCTTCATGGGGAAGGAGGGGTGCGGAAAGGGGGAAGTTTTGAGGAAAGACCTCCACCCTTCCTCAGTACACAGTAAAGGGCCCCGGGGTAGCGCTTGCCCCCCCGAAATGGGGGGGGTGCGGCCCAAAATTTGGGGCTTCACTTGGAAATATGGTTTTTAAACGCTCTTTTCCCACCCAGGTCCCCTTTTTTCTTGGCTTTTTTTTTCTCATTTTACTCAACGTGCTGGAGGAAATTTTTCTCTGTTTTTTGTTTTTTTGAAAAATGTTTCCTTACTCCATGTCCTCTGAAAAAAACCACACCCTTGGTCAAGTCTTCCTCTACCCCCCCTTGTACAATTCAGGGGAAATTTTTTTTACCGGGCTATTTTGTACATGCAAGTTTTTTAGTGGGTTTAATTTCTAAAAAAACACTTTTTAAAAAATAGGAGGGAAATCCCACCACATTTTTGTTTCTCTTTTTTTAAATTTTTTAAAAATGGGGGTCTAAATTTAAGGGTTTGCTAGCTTGTTAAAAAAATCTTGAAAAAAATTCATTTTGCAAAATGTGTCGGACATTAAAAAAGTGTCCTACCCATTCTGTTTTTGACGGGACCATCAACCCTTTAAACCACTTTTTTGACAATTGTGAAGAAAAAATGTTTGGTTTGGAAAACCCATTTTTTTTTTAATAGGACCTGTTGTATAGCGATTTCACAACAAAAAAGGCCCCCCAAAAAATTTAAAAAAATGGGCCCCTTTAGCCAAATTTTGGGCAAATTTTAAGGGAAAAAATGTCTGTTAGAAACCCCATTTTTTTTTATAATTGGACCTGTAAATATTGCTGCATTTTAAAGCAGCAAGAAACCCCAAAAAATTATAAAAAATGGGGTTCTCAGCCACTGTTTAAAATTGTGATGGGAAAAAAAAAGCTACTGAGAAGGCCCCATTTCTGTTCCAAAGGACCAAGAAATTTTAGCTGTATCTCACGCAACATGGGGCCTCAAAAAATTTTACAATGCGGAAAAAATTTTTAAAAAATAAAGTAAAAATAAATTAAATACGGTGTTTTCAGAAAAATTTTCTGTCTTTTACAAATCTCCCCACAGCAAAACCGCCCAAAAAGGGAATGTTGGGAACGAGAATAAAAAAAATCCCGTAAAAAAATGATCATTTTAAAAAAAAATTTTTTAAGAGGGGGCCATTTCTGTTTTAAGGGGGAATGTGAAATGACCGGGAAATAATTTGGTGAACCCCGGCAAAAGGGGCCACAACTCATCAGGGGATCCATGCCTGATTTCATCTTTATGAAAGGGAAACGATCCCCATTTTTTTGGAAAAAATGGATGCGTTTGTTGTAATGGGCTCCTCCAGCTTGTTTTGAAAAGGGCCCCCTCAAAATATGAAGCTGGCTGTGGGCAGGACAAAAAAACCTCTTGGCGTTTGGGGAGCGAGCGGGGGGCCCTTTATTTCCCTTTTGGATAACCCCGAAAACTATTGGGTCCGGAAAAAAACAAAAAAAATCGGGGGGTTGGACGAGTTGTCGTTTCACCCTGATTTAAGTGGTCTCGGTGTGTTGGATGTGTGCCCCGATTGCAGCCTTGGTTTAGGTGGTAATTAAAGGGTTGCCCGGGTTTACCCCTTTTGGTTCTGCCACTTTTGCCTTTTTGCTGCTTTCTGCCGGGTACCCGGTAAATTGGCAATTATTTCTGTCACGTCGTGATGTTTTTCCCGTGACATTTTAGGAAAAGTGAATCAGACGCAACAGATGTCCCCCAGTTGTTTAATTTAGCAAGGTTTTTCCCTTTCCTGCATTTTTCTCTTATTTTGGGGGGTGGAAGTAAAGTGTTGAGTTTTGTTTTGTACGGGGGGGGTCCAGGAGGGTGGCCCCCGGTTTAAATGTTGTTCATTTTGTGGCCCTTTAAAGCGTTTGGGTCAAAGTTGGAGGAAAAGGGCATTTCCAAACACTTGTGAGAGAAGGGGGGGAAACCCCTTTATTTTTCCCCAAACCTTCCCCCCCCCCCCGGGGGGCGAGGGGGGAAATTTGCAAAAATGATCTTCCTCTTTCCCCCTTCCCCCCCAAAATTTACGCCAACCTCTTTCCAAGGCCGGGACGTCCCCGGGAAAAGTCGGTGTCAGGGGGAATTTCCTCCTCCTCCCCCTGGGTTCCTCCCGGGACAGCTTCAAACCCCGCCCCGACCCTTTCCCCAGATGATGCACCCCGAGAGGGTTTATGGCCGCCTTGCACTAGCCCCGGACCCCGAACCATGCCTAATGAAGGGCCCATAAAATTGTTTAAACTGTCAGGCCCCGGTGATTTGACGGAGAGGGAAAAATCCGTGTCCGAAACTGTGTCCATCTCCTCCTCCCTCGCTGGCGGGGGGCCTGTTGTTTCAGAGTGTCCAACGATCGTTCCAGAACTAAAATCCCACAATACCATATGACAAGGGCCCTTGTCCCCACCCGACCCTTTTTGGGGGCTTCTTTTAAAATGGCAAGGGTTGGGGCAGGCCTTTCACCTCCTCCACTTCGGTGGCTCAACATCCCCAGGTCCGCACCGTGCTTGTAAAGGCCCTTTGTCACTTCGTACTGCGTAATGGCATTGCCTGCTGCCCAATCGCTTTGGGGCATGTGGAGGGTGGAAATTCCCGCGTGTTGCCCGTAACAATGAGTGGGGGTTTACGGGGGGGGCCGAGGGTGACGCTGAAAAGAAAAAAGGGTGGCGAACGGCGGAAGTGCGAAATCAGCCTCGAGCCTTCCTCAGCAGGCAGTCCAGACCCCGGGGGTCTTTAGAAATTTTTTGGGGCGACAAGGGTTTATGACATGGCCAGGCAAGGGATGTGCTCCAGCCAAAAACCCATCTTAAGGGTGGCCAGCAGGGTTTTGCCCGGGGTTTTCGCACCCCCACCCCCTTTCCTGGCACAAGGTTCTCGTAAACCCCGGAGCGCTTGCTTTCGTTGCGGGAGCCCTCCACAGCTCCTGACCTGTGTGGGGGAGGTCTCCAAGACAGATTAATTTAACATGGCCTGGATTTTTTGGGGCTTTATTTCCACCAGAAAGGGCCTTGGGGAAAAAAAAACCCTGCACCCCTCCCCCGCGTTTTTTAAAGGGGTGCACCCCAGCCTGAGAGGCCCCCGCACCCCCGGGGACATCCACCCGCTCACCCAGTGACTGTCCCCAGGATTTTAGCGCCTTGGCCGTGCTTTTGTCCATGTGTCGGTGGTCAGATTTGGGCTTTTCCCGGGCAAAGATGGGAGAAAAAGCGCTTTGAAATTTTAGATGACACGTGGTGGGCCAAAGGGGAGGGACGGCTTTTATGGCAAAAAAAAATGCCCGCCGGCATCTGGTATTGGGGGCAGGCAAAGGGCCAAAGACATGGTGGAAACCCCTCTTTTGTCCAACCCCGACGGAAAAGGGAACATTTCCCCAAAGGGTAAAAGCCTGGCAAAGCCGGGCATTCAGGCTTTGGCTTTGGGTTGGTTTGGGGGTTAAAATGTTTCTTCTGCTCCCAAAACCCGGGGGAAAACAGAAAGGGTGGCTGGCTTTTTCTGGGCCCCTGTTACGGGGTGAAAGGGCGTCAAAAATGGCGGAAGGGAAGGGGGTAGGAAAGGGTCTCTGGTGGTGTGGTGGTTTCTCGGGCGAAAGGTGGAGGCTGAAGCAGAGGCTGATCCCTGTCTGAATCTGAAGGGCCCTGGGAAAATGAGGAAACGCTTGGTGGTGGGGGGAGGGAGGAGGAGGAGGCGGGGGACAGAGGGTGTTTACAGTGGTTGGAAGGCCCCGGGGTCGGGGCTGGGCCCTTTTTTTGGGCCCGGGTTTCCTCCATTTCAAATTTATGCATTCGCCCGATGTTTACTAGACATTGGGTTTGGGGGTGGGTTTTCTAAGCTTCCCTTATTTTTTTTGGCAAAGGGGTTTTTGGGGTGTGGGTAAATCGAGGGGAAAAAGAGGCCAGGTTAGGGCCCCTTTTTTTGGGCGGCTTGGAGGGCGGGCCACACCCCAAATCTTCCCTCAACCCCCCCCCCTTTTTGAGGCGAGCCCCCGTATTAAAACTCCCCCTGTCTTCCTCTCGCCCAGTGATGAAGCGCTCGCAAGCAAATTCTGGGGGGAAAAAGACCACGTTGTACCCGCAATGTCTCATCATTCTCAACACAGGTGACTTCTCGTCCGACATTCTTTTTCCAGGAGTGGGGGCTAAAGAAAGAGGCACTGAAGGGGGTTCCCCGACCGCCGGGATTTTTGCCGTTTGGGCCCGGTTTTTCCCCCTCTGATGGCATCGAAACTGGGCGTCAGAGCGAGAAAATATCCTCTTTGGCCTCTTGTCTTTTAACTGCCTTCTGACCCAAGAGGTCTTAGAAAAAGGATTATCCCGTGGGGGGTACAGAGTTGAATTTGGGGTGCCCTTTGCTTCATGTTTGGGCAGATGCTGATGTGTGTGCGACATTTGTGGCCGTGACTGGGAGGACGAGGAGGTAGATGCTGGTTTCAGGGTTGCATTAGCCACTGAAGAACAGATTGGCAACGCTGTTCGTTACTGAGATTGACAGGGCCCTGACCCAGCGATGAAAGGCCTGACGGTCCTGCAACCGACGATCCGATGGCATGCATGTTGTCGCCAGCACTGGAAGGAGCACCTTCTCTCGTACCTCTACCTCCATGTCCTACCCCCCTCTTTGCTCGCTTACCACCTGAATTTAGCTGCATGTTCAGAAAGATACAAATTTGAGAAGGTATGGAAGAGTTTTGGAAACTCTATTAAAAGACGGCAAATCATAGCTATTCTCAAATCCCTCAAATCAAAACAAAATTGCTGGATTCAAATTTAAGTGCAAGGTACCTCTATCAACAAAGCTTGACTGACCAAAAGTGAAAAAAACATGTATCTGAAATGTATACGGATAATAAAAGGTATTTTTGGCACCTATCAATACACCTGTGGTGACTACAAAATTGCTGGAATCAAATTTAAGTGCAAGGTACCTCTATCAACAAAGCTTGACTGACCAAAAGTGAAAAAAACACCTATCTGAAATGTATACTGAAAATAAAAGTGGAGTTTTGCACCTAACAAATAGACCTGCAGTTACTAGAAAAGATCTGTATCCTAATATAAGTTCAGGCTGCCCAACATCCAAGTAATATTTCAACAGAAAACTGTTAATAATAAAGATATTGCAATGCAATGTCTACACTAAGTCTGGGTGCACAATATCCAGTATCCTTTAAAGAGCTTGTCGGTGTTCGCCCGCTCTGCTCCCCCCGTGACTTTACAGCGGTAGAAGCTCCTTTAAAATTTTTAGCCTAACTACCTAAAATCTGCAAATCTCTGATCTACCTAAGTTCTAAGGTTCACAGCTAAAAGTATAGCTGTCTCTGTGAACAAATAGAATAATTTCGCTGAGCTGTTTGCACAGAGGCAGAGCGTACATCCTACTGCTTTGAGATACTGACACACACTGATCATGAACAGGAAGGGCTGTTCTATGTAAAACAAGGTCATGTGATTTTTCCAGCCAATCGCAACCATACGCATCCCAGTCATGACGTCGCACACACAGCTCATCCTGCTCTATTCTCTAAGCCGATTTGATGGCCGCCAAAATGACAGGAAGCGCCGAAAATGGCGCGATCTTAATAGATTATGCACAGATTTTAACCTAAATTATTGCGTGATCTAAAAAATCTGATCAACATAAAAACTGTGCCGATTTCAACTTTGTCAATAATAATCGCTAAACACTAGTCTTGAGATGTTGCTTCAGTATTGCCACATAATCTTCTTTCCTCATGATGCCATCTATTTAGAGAAGTGCACCAGTCACTCTTGCAGCAAAACAATCCCATAACATGATGCTGCCACCCCCCATGTTTCACAGCTGGGATGGTGTTCTTAGTCTTCCAAGCTTCTCCCTTTATCCGCCAAATGTTTTGATGGTCATTATGGCCAAACAGTTCAATTTTCATTGTCTCCCAAAATGTAAGTCTTTGTTCCTGGGTGCATTTGCGAACATAAATCAGGATTTCATATGTTTCTTTTGGAGTAATGGCTTCTTCCTGGCAGAGTAGCCTTTCAGCCCATGTTGATACAATACTCGTTTCACTGTGAATAATGACACAATCTTACCAGCTTCCGTCAGCATCTTCACAAGGTCTTTTGCTTTTGTTCTTGGGTTGATATGCACATGTCGGACCAAAGTACATTCATCTCTGAGACACAGAACCAATCTCCTTCTTGAGCGATACGATGGCTGGACATTCCCATCTTGTTTGTACTTGCATATAATTGTTTGTACAGATGAACAAGACAACATCAGGTATCTGGAAATTACACCCAAAGATGAACCAGAATATTGCAAGTCCATAATTCTCTTCCTGATATCTTGCCTGATTTCTTATGACTTTCCTGTGATGTTACAACCAGAAACAGTGTATTTCTGGTGTATTAAAATACATCCACAGCTTTGTCTTTGTCTCTGTTGCCAATAGACCTATCAGAAGCTTCCAAAGACATGACATCATAATATGAGCTGTCCCAAATTGTTTAAAGCAGCGGTCCCTAACTATTTTCCACCACGGACCTTTTTTTGCAAGACCATTTTTCCACGGCCTGGTGGGGGTGAGGTTATTGGGATGTGGTTACTGGGGTGGTGTTATGGAGGAGTTGGATGTTTAGAATCACAAACAAAAAAAAAACCCACAATAAACTGTATACTATGTCATTTAGTGGTATAGTATGGGGTAACCAGTGTTTTCTAACTGCAGGATTATATTAATAATGCTGACCCCACAGAGCTGACAATCAGTCTGCAGTAATATTGATCAGCTCTGTGGTTCAGCATCGTACATGTACAGTATAAAATATACATATGTAATCAGCTCTGAGCTCTGTCATTATAGGTATATGCCCCTTGTAGCTTTTATAGGTAGATATGCCCTCTGTAGCCATTATAGATAGATATATGCCCCCTGTAGCCATTGTAGGTAGATATGCCCCCTGTAGCCATTATAGATAGATATGCCCCCTGTAGCCATTATAGATAGATATGCCCCCTGTAGCCATTATAGGTAGCTATGTCCCCTGTAGTCATTATAGGTAGCTATAACCCCTGTAGCCATTATAGGTAGATATGCCCACTGCAGCCATTATAGGTAAATATACCCCCTGTAGCCATTAAAGTTTGATATATGCCCCACAGTAGCTCAAAAAAAAAAGTTACTTACTCACCTTTCCCCGATTCTCTGCAGAGCTGCTTCCTCCAGGACCCGACGTCCGACGGGACCCAGCAGCGCAGGGGGTGTGACGACACCTCTGTATCACACTCCCTGCACCGCTGATGTGTAGATACAGTGCTCACCGAGCGCTGTATCTACGATAGGGAAAGCAGGGACGGTAATGAACCTGGGCAGTTATTAGCATTTTTATGTATGAATTACCAATTTAATAACACATCTTCCTGGAGTTCAATTACTGGAGTGCAATTACAAAGGGTGAATTTTATTTAGCACTTAGCTTCCACTAAGACTACTAATTAACCATAAATCACCAACAAAGTCCACAAACTCCAGATAAACAACTGAGCCAAAAATACTCAACACAAACACAACTCCTGGGTTAAAGGTTAACATATTCTAACAAAGGCTTGTTGATTTTTAGAGCATATAAGGACCAAATGTATCAAAGTTTTAATGTAAAAAATGTAGTGTTTACAAAAAAGAAAATATCAAAAAGAATTACAAAAAGCAAAACATTTACAATAGAAAATGAAAAATTCTCTTAGGTTTCTTTAGAAGTAGGAAAGAGCAAAGGATTTATTTTTCAGACTAATAGAGACATGTATGAATGAAAGCGCTTTGAAGTGAATGTATGAAGGTGGTTTTTGTGCGATTATAAATGAGGTCTAAAGTTTGACACGCCTCGCCTATGTGTTAGGTGCATTATGTAACCTAGGCGCATTAGTAATAAACCAAACATGTACAAAGGCTATAGATGGGCTGGAAATAATGGAAAAGTCTTTTGACTAGCATGTAAGTGAATAGGAGCTATGGTACTGATCTTGCTTGGTGGACCACAGGTCCCAGTAAGACCTGTGGTGTGCTGGCTCTTGCGGTATGTAGAATAAAGGGTGAGAACAGCATAAATACATTTCAAATTTATATAGTTTGGTAATAATAAGAAATCACTTTTTATTATTGTACTGGTGTAAGTTAAGAAATATTGGACATTTTTTTCCTAACAGCAAATCTAGCTCCACTTCAACTCCTCAGGCTCAGACAGACCACATTGAAATAGGTCTGCCTGTTCGAGCAGTAATGCGCCTAGATTTGCCGAACCACATTCATATATGTGTCTTATACTACGAGGGTGGTGCGACACATTCCCAGAATGCCCCTTCATGTTAGGAGTATTCGAAAGTGTCGAGTTTTACAAACAATGCACTTAACACATTCATTAGGTGCATTAGACTTCGTAGACTGCTCACTTTACGCCAGAAAAGGGTGAAAACCTGATCATACATGTCTCCATAAGTCTACACAGCATGTGTAAAAATGCCGTCCAAATCCGACAGCATATTAACAAATGCTGTACTGCGGCAGATGGCTTTTGGCATGGATTTGCGCTAAAACTGCAGTCTGTTTTCGGATTTGCAAATACTGGCGGAATCTGGCGGAATATAAAACATGTTGCATATTTCGCTGGATTTTAAACCCAATGGTAAAAAATTCTTCATTACTGTCTATGCAGCACAGTGTACCATCGGATTTTCGGTGGATTCAGTATTTTGAATCCGCCGAAAATCCGGTGGTAAAGTTATGCTGTGTAGACATTCAGTTGCCTTATACTAAGCTTGACCCCAGAATGTAAACCACATTACCAAAACTTTAAGGTAGGTATCATATATGTACCAAATCTTTTACACTAACTAGACACTGGCTGACGTGCTCATGGATACTTTATAGAATAAGTTACTATAGGCAAATGTAGTTGCATCATCAGCACTCACCTATCTTGTTCTGAGAGTTGTGTGACTGCTTCTAAGGGTAAGTCCACACAGCATGGTGTTTTTGTTGGTTTTTCAATAGTTTTTCAGGATTTTGAAACCATCTGAAAACCGACTGTCAAACATATCCATAGACTTCGACAGGAAATTTAATGACAGTCAGATTTCAAATCTGAAAACCATCTAAAAAACTTGGGACATGCACATTCTTCCGCCCAATTTTATGGCGGAAAATGTACTGTTCAATGTTTAGGGGTCGACCAAATCCACACACTGTGGCCAGAAATCTCCCCCAAACTGTTCAAAAAACAATAAAATATTGCCCAGATTCTAAATCAGAATCCAACCAGTATTTTTTCCATCCAATGTGGCCATACTGTAAAGATTTCACAACACCAAATTTACAATTTTCTGGACGGCCCTGGCAGGACAGAAGTTTGATAAAATTGTTGCAACCATATCAGTATGTCACCTTGACTGTTACCACATAGTAACATTTTTTTTAAGGCTGAAAAGAGGAAAAGTCCATCCAGCTCAGCCAACTATCCTCCAATGTTAATCCTGATGTACAGAAAGGTAAAAAGAAAAATCCATAAGGCTGCAGACAATTTTATTCATTCTTGGGAAAATCAATATTTTTAACATAGTTACTATAGGTTGGAATATTATTACACTCAAAAAGGCACCTAGGCCACTTTTTAACTGTAAACAAGACAAGTTTCTCAGGAAGAGAGTTCCATCATCTCATTGGGTTTACAGTAGAAAAAAAAAATCCCACTTGGTTTGTCTACAATATTTTTTTTCCTTTAGATATAGAATATGTCCTTTGTCATGCATCAATATAGATGTATTAAAGTATATTACAACTGGCATACAGGAGACCAAAATAGTATATAGTTATTATAATCCCCATAGACAGATATAACATATGTAAGAGATCCATATATCATTGTTAAGGTGCTGGGACCTCCTCTATCGATATATGAACAGCAATTACCAGTACCACAATCAAAGAACAATGGAAGAATAGTATCCGTTCGGACACCAATTCCCCCCATTGTCTCCACAGTCTACCATGTATAAATGCCAAAGCAAAGAAGGAACCACATGCCATATCCCTTTATAAGGCCACAAAAAATAAATTGAAACATTCAATTTTGTATTCCTTTCTTATTTAATATGGAATACAGAATTGATTGCCTAACTACACAACTGTGGATGGCAACTGGATTTGGATCATGCTTGGTCTATCCGGACTGCCTCTGGATAATGCATTGAGACATTTTTTTGTAACTTCGACAACTTTGACATTCCTCTTTTTTATACAGTATCTATTGGAGTGGAGTATAAATAAATAAATATATAGATATGGATAGACATGTATGGATTCTTTAATTTTTGTGTGGCCCTAAATAGGCATATGTCATGCAGTTCCTTCCTTGCTTTGGCATTTGTGCATTGTAGACAGTGGGGAAAATTGGTGTCCGAATGGATTCTATTTTCCCATTGTTCTTTGAGTGAGGTACCCGTAACTGCCTTTCATATAACAGTAGCACCTTAACCACGATATATGGGTCTCTTACATATGTATTATCTGCCTATGGTGATTATAATAACTATATACTATTTAGGTCCGGTGTTTGCCAGGTTCTGCACTTTGATTGATTGATTTTACTGATGTGGTCTCCGAGTCACTGGCACAGGCGCAGTGATCTGAGAGAGACACTGGAATGTAAATAACTCCTGTTGAACTTATACACTTGCACTTTTATCTTGTGGAATAACATGATACATTACTATGGTTGACATTCTTATCATTATATATATTGATAATTTAAGTACTGGTTTGCACATTGTCATGTAATTAGTGTTTACACCGATGATAGGTTGTAAATACAGTTCACCTACTCACTGTGTCACTATGCTGGATACAGGTTATGTATACAACTGAAATGTTGCACCCTATGGAGGAATAAAGATGCCTTAAGCTTTATTCACATTATCCTAGAGATGCTGCTTCCTTGATTTATGTTTTTGTACACACTGACTGTCAGCAGTGATTGGACAATATCAGATTGTCAATTGATAACACCCGTTTGATATATTGGTAATACATTTCTAAGAGGAATAAAAGGGGAACCACATGACATAGAGAAAGATGCCCCACAGTTGTTATTTTACAGGGAACATTAAAATTTACTAAAACAGACAAGTCAACAATGGCTATGGGTCCTATTTAATACCTTATGTCTCATCATCAAGCAGAGTAGGAAAGAGTGACAGGTAGTAACTAATTTAGAGCACTTCACTACACTACTACTGGTCACATACTGTAGGCCCATAGAGCTGCTGGAGAAAATTGTAGTCAATGTTCTGTTACCTCTTGTAGTGCACCTCTGGGAACTATTTCAAATACTTGAGTCCTAGAGGTAAAGGGTAAGAAATAAGAACACCTTCCTATTTAATAGATCCCCTGTATTCTTCCACCTTCAGTTCTAAGTACTGTGGCAGAGCAACCTTATGCAGTCGCATGGTGCTGCCACCAAGTGGTGTACGTCAGGATTCCTCCTAGAAACGTGCCAACAAGGGCCTGGTCTTGGTGGGGGAAGCCAGTGGTTATCTGTCAGCAACACTAGGTTGCTGACAGCTGTATGTAGTACGGCTGATGTCATGGGCTGGTTTTCCCGGAACAGCTGCAGTTGGGGGGGTGGCTGTTCCCATGTTCCAGGCCACGTTTTGGTGCAGAACTCTGGAGGCCTATAACACGCCTGTACCTACAGGTGATCTGGGGGCGTGCTCTGCTACCTGCAGTATTGAGTAGCAAAGGAGCTGGAGAAAGGCTCCAGCCCCCAGAGGCTTGGGGCAAGAAGGTGGCTGCCTTTAGGAAGCTGGATCCAGCAGAGGCTGGTCAACGTATTTGTGGGACTTGGCAGTAGTCCACAGTTAGTGAGGGACCCATTTCATGTATAGTTAGTGGCCGGACGGCCGAGGATTTTGTTTATGTTTTGGATGTATCTGTACTGGCCTTGCCTGAAGAGGAAATAAAGCTGGCTGAAGCCAGAAAGAGAAGCTTGGTGTCAGTGTGACATACACTCACGGGCCACTTTATTAGGTACACCATGCTAGTAACGGGTTGGACCCCCTTTTGCCTTCAGAACTGCCTCAATTCTTCGTGGCATAGATTCAACAAGGTGTTGCAACGATGCTCAATTGGTACCAAGGGGCCCAAAGAGTGCCAAGAAAATATTCCCCACACCATGACACCACCACCACCAGCCTGAACCGTTGATACAAGGCAGGATGGATCCATGCTTTCATGTTGTTGACGCCAAATTCTGACCCTACCATCCGAATGTCGCAGCAGAAATCGAGACTCATCAGACCAGGCAATGTTTTTCCAATCTTCTACTGTCCAATTTCGATGAGCTTGGGCAAATTGGAGCCTCAGTTTCCTGTTCTTAGCTGAAAGGAGTGGCACCCAGTGTGGTCTTCTGCTGCTGTAGCCCATCTGCCTCAAAGTTCGCCGTACTGTGCGTTCAGAGATGCTCTTCTGCCTACCTTGGTTGTAACGGGTGGCTATTTGAGTCACTGTTGCCTTTCTATCAGCTCAAACCAGTCTGCCCATTCTCCTTTGACCTCTGGCATCAACAAGGCATTTCCGCCACAGGACTGCCGCTCACTGGATGTTTTTTCTTTTTCGGACCATTCTCTGTAAACCCTAGAGATGGTTGTGCGTGAAAATCCCAGGAGATCAGCAGTTTCTGAAATACTCAGACCAGCCCTTCTGGCACCAACAACCATGCCACGTTCAAAGGCACTCAAATCACCTTTCTTCCCCATACTGATGCTCGGTTTGAACTGCAGGAGATTGTCTTGACCATGTCTACATGCCTAAATGCACTGAGTTGCCGCCATGTGATTGGCTGATTAGAAATTAAGTGTTAACGAGCAGTTGGACAGGTGTACCTAATAAAGTGGCCGGTGAGTGTATATTGGAGTGCCAACCCGCTTACCAAAAGGGGTGATCCCAGAGCTAAGCAACTCCGGGATGGTCCAAGATGGTGTCCGGGTGCAAGTGAGCCCCTACAGTACACAAATACTGTTGGCTGTGGTTGTGGGTATATACCCTACCATAACCTCTGCCCTGACAACAGCACACAGTGTCTCAGCAGAGGCTTCTCCTTGTCACTAGTGGCACTGTACTATGAATGGGAATGTAGGAACATGGCTGCACAAGGAGGATGGTCTCTGTACAGTAGCTCTGCCAGGAGTAGCAAAAACTCAGCCCACTCTTTTCCCACATATGGCTCTCATAGTACCTCTAGCGAACTAAAATCCTGCTTTAGGAAAGCAAAGGCCAGGACCAGCATTGTGGAAAAGGCGGTCAGTAATAGCTACAAGTGCTCCTGTGTGCTAGCAGTCAAGCTAGCAGTCAAGCTATATGTAGTTATTTTAGTCAGTGCCTATAGTTGGTCATAGCCCTGATCATTCTGAAGTTGAAGTTCTCATTTACTGAAGTCCTCATTAAAGAGCTTGCAATAGTGTTTTTCATAGACTGACACTGTACGAAGCTGCATATATATATATATATCTCCATTGATAAGGTATGGGGTAAACTTTGGCACATTTAACCTAAATTTAACCTAAATGACCTAAAGCCATCTTTCTCGCAGAGAGAACAGCAATATACAGAATTTATAATGCGTGTCCAGACACAGGTGTATACATTTTTTACCGTACACATTCTGAGGCTGATTTGGAGACTGGGGAAGATGGGTAGAGTTATGTTCACATCTTCATTGATCATTTCCATTGTTCTTTTTCTTCAGCTCTTATGACAGAGCATCATAGGAGCTGAAGAAAAATAAATGACCACAGCTCCTGATCCATCACATTATGGACCCCAACAATGCTGGAAGATCTAAGTGACCATAATGGATTCTACTGGATTTCTGTATTGGTGCAGCACTACAGCTATGCTATAATGTGTTCTGAAACTGTTGCTGTGACAAAGAAAGTAGAGTTGCAGTTGCTTTCTTTGATGACAGGATTACCTTCATTGGATATTGGCTGCCATGTTCACAAAATTTAACACCACCTTTTTTTATTCTCTGTGGCTACCTGCAGGGACAAGAGTTCAAACATGCTTGGATGCAAATGCTGACATTTCCAATTTACGTTATAATATCATTGTGATTGCTATAGAGTAAGGCGAGTACAGATTCAATTCTATTGTATTATGGGGAATAGTGTAAAAGATATTTGTTCTTTTGCAGTTGCTAAAGAGAGTCAGACAGATTAAAGGGGTTGTCCAATTCCACTCAAAATTTAATAGTGAGTTGCTGGTGCCAAATAAAATAAAAAAAGAAAACTATACTAAGCTCCCTTCATTTCTCCATTTCAGTGCTATATCCCCCAAAATCTGTTTCCTTCTGTGATGTAAAGGAGTGGCACGTGACCACTGTTGGCAATCAGAGTGACGTTCCTTTCAGAAGAGAAGGAAAATACAGACCATGGTAGTATCCCTGTACTCATGCTTCCCCAGAAAGTATAAACAAACTTATAATATATATATATATATATATTATATATATATTATATATATATTATATATATATATATATATATATATATATATTATATATATATATATATACATATATACAGCCTGTTCCCGCTGTCCTATGACTGGCACTTTGACTGTCACCACAAGTAGCCACATCAGGGTAGTGACCTGGGGGTTCCCCACAGCTAAGTCCAGTCGGCCTTGCGGCGGGCTCCAGTGAAGACCGTGGGCTCCTTACACCTCACTCCCTGGTGTGGTTTGAATCTCCATGTCTTGCGCTGACCCAGAGGATCCACATAGCCGACTTCCACCACTACAGAGTGTGTGTCTCTCTCTCTTTCTCAGAAGTCGGCTATGTGGATCCTCTGGGTCACCGCAAGAGATGTAGATGCAAACCACGCCAGGGAGTGTGGTCTCTATATATATTTTGTAATGGTGAACTTAGCTACGGGGAACCGCCAGGTCACTATCCCTGGCATGACTACTTGCGGTGACAGCCGAAGCGCCAGACGGAGGACAGCAGGAACAGGCAGAGGTGACAGCAGAGACTCAGGCAGGTAGCAGTAGCAGCAGGTACTAGCAATACAGGTAACACAGGAACCAGGACGTCAATAAAAGCAGGTAACCAGAAAGCAGCCAGAGGTCAGGATCAATGTAGAAATATCAACAAACTAACCCAGAGCACAGTCATGAAGTTCCTTCGGCCCCGGATAATTGGGTGCTGTCTTTTTAAATCTTGGCCAGCAGGCGTGCGCGAGTGCCCTAGCAAGAACCAGAGTAAGAGCATGAACAGGTGAGTACACACAGGTGTGGAAAACTGCAGCAGGGATTCAGACATGTCGGCGGTTCGGACCAGGCACCACGGCGTGCACTGTAACATATGTAGTAGCATTATTGGAAATGTTGATCTTGGTATAGTGGGATTTGTTTGGCAGCAGTATGATGTTGATGTATGGTAATGTATTTGGTCCTGGTACTATTTAGCAACTGTATAACTATTATTGAGAGAAACTGTTAAATGTTCTTGGAGGGGTGGTGGGCATTGAAAAGTTAGCTATTGGGCCCAGCCTTCTTTAGCTATGTTCCTGACCATGATATCACAGCTTTTCATGTTATCTGCTCTTATCTTAAAACAAATGCAATTGAAAAAGTTTGCATAATATTCTGTGCCATGATTTCACTACACCCCTGCTCGATTTAATATGCATTCAATGCTCGTCCATGCCCTTGTCATCTCCCGCCTTGACTACTGCAATATCCTTCTCTGTGGCCTCTCATCTAGCACTCTTGCTCCCCTTCAAACCATTCTCAACTCTGCTGCCCGTCTTAGCCACCTCTCTCCTCGCAACTCCTCTGCCTCTCCCCTCTGTCAATCCCTTCACTGGCTTCCCATTGCCTAGCGAATTCATTTCAAGTTGCTAACCGTAACCTACAGGGCAATCCATGACCTCTGCCCTCCATACGTCTCTGCCCTAATCTCCAGATATCTCCCCTCACGCAATCTCCGCTCCTCACAGGACCTTCTTCTGTGTTCTCCTCTTATCAGCTCCTCACATAACCGTCTTCAAGACTTCTCCCGTGCTTCCCCCACACTCTGGAATGCACTGCCCCAACATATCAGACTCTTCTCCACTCTCACCAGCTTCAAAAGCAACCTGAAAACCCATCTCTTCAGGATTGCCTATAACCTTCAATAATCCTGCTGCCACTGTACTACCCCACAAACATGTCTGCCCCTCTCCTCCTGTCTCCTCCCTCCTCCTTGTAAATTGTAAGCCTTCACGGGCAGGGTTCTCTCTCCCTCTGTACCAGTTATAAGTCATTCATTGTTATTATTGTACTCATTTGACATATTATGTATGTGACCCCCCTCGAATGTACAGCGCCATGGAATCAATGGCGCGTTAAAATCAATGTTAATAATAATGTTAATAATAATAATCCAAATCAAATCGAAATCCGCACACAGATTTAAAATCCTCATCACAGAAAAAAAGTGGCATGTCACTTTTTGACATGGATTAGCAGAGAAATCTTCCACTGCATGTTACAGCTTGTATATAAAATCCGCATGGAAAGGTATACAGTGGGGAAGAAAAAGTTTGACCTCTGTCCTTGCCAACAAAGGATATATAACAAAGTATTGAGATGAACTTTTGTTATTGACCAAAAACTTATTTTCCTCCATAATTTGCAAATAAATTATTTCCAAATCAGACAATGTGATTTTCTGGATTTGTTTTCTCATTTTGTCTCTCATAGTTGAGGTCTACCTATAATGTCAATTACAGGCCTCTCTCATCTTTTTAAGTGGGAGGTCTTGCACAATTGGTGGCTGACTAAATACTTTTTCCCCACTGTACATACAGATCAGGTCAGCCAAGTAGAATCCAGTATTAATGTGCCTTCCTTTACCACCCACAGAATTTGCCATTTATTGCACTTGTAAATGGAGGCAGCAGAGGGACTAAGAGTAGATTGGAATTGCTTTGTTGGTCTCCCAACAGACTTTAGTATTGGAACAGATATGACGTTCATCTCCTTTTTCTTGTACTGAAGCATGTTTGTCTGTGCTCTGCAGGTACCTGTACAAATTTGCCTGGCAAGTATTTATTAATCATGCATATGATATCATTATACTCTCCTGGAGAAGTGCTGTTTTCTTTCTATTTAACTTCTTTCCTAACAAATAAGATGAAAAAAAGAAAGAAAAACGGCAAATTTTCCAATTGAAGGATTTTGACAGTGTACCAGGGTGAAAAATTTCCCACACTGTGTTGTTGTCTGGTAATTTACTTTTTAGTAGCTATTTCAATAGCAATGACAAAAACTAAGCAACTGCAGCTCCATCATCAGTGAAATACTATGGATGAGAAGGTAATGCAGCAGAGATGCTGCTTATCTACAGCAGGATACAAGTGAGATAATGGTAATAAAAATAAGGTCAATGTGAGAAGCCACTTGAAATAAAACTGGAGAGCGCTTTGCAGAATGTCTGTTTGCATAAAGCAGAAATAAACAGTTCTTTTGCTATGCATTTCTTCTGCAAACCCTTATGTCAATAATAGATCTCTTTCTTGGGGAATATTTTAAGCTAATGCCATATTCAGTTCTATGCCAGCCTTGCACATGCCACCACCAATAGAGGGTAGTAACTCAAAGAAGAAGAGGAGGAGAAATGAGACAGCTATTGATATTAAGATAAGTAGAGGAACACACTAGGAAGTCTAGAGAGAGCAATAGTGAATGTGTGCAGAATGTAAATGGCTGTAAAGAAAAGACACACTGGGGAAGATGCATAAGACAAATTACATTCTGACTGTAAAGCCTTGCCGGATCAGACGGAGCCACTAAGACTTTATATGAAAAAGTCTGTTTGGAAGAAAACTCAATGTCCTCTAACTTATGAATTATGAATTACCAAATACGAAAATATACAATGGATTTCTAGGGGTTTACAATTGAACTAGATTGCATTCAGTGAAACATTATTATTGGGAACACTTTATAAAAAGGAATCTTGTTTCAAAACTGTTCTACCAGGTCTTATGTCAAAATAGAGTACACCATTCTAAAAGATGGGTATTTTTTTTTTTTTTTATTCCATTGCATTATATTTTATTGTATTTCTAATTGGGCAGCTAGGCCAGTTTTTCCTGAGGCAGTTTTGGCACAATACGTACCCATTATATATTTATAGTTTACATTATGAAGGTCTTTTATATTAGACAGATCATTTCATCTTACAGTTCTTTATTTATGTCTTTTTGTACCTGCAGTTTCACTAAATAGCAATTTGAATGGACTCAGACAGCAGAAACTACCTGTTAGTTCGTTTAGATCAGGTATTGTCACTGAATTTAAAGTAAAACTTTGGATGTGTTGGGTCATGTCCTATACCAGGGTCTTTAATTCTAAAGTTCTCTGTACAACACACTGTAGAACCTTAACCCCCTTTTCAAACAATCAGGGAAACATGTATGATTGGGTTTTTCACCCCTTTCTGGTGTCAAGTGCACCAAAGTGAGCTGGCTATGTTGTTTAATGCGCTTAACGAATGTGTTAGGCGCATTGTTCGTAAAACCTGACACTTTTTACTGCATCTAACATGTGGTGGTGTTCTGGGAGTGTTATGGAGGTATGGCGCATCACACTTGTAATATTAGACACATATATGAATGTGGGTTGGCAAAACAAGGCGCATTACTGCTCAAATAGGCAAACCTTTTTCAATGTGGTCTGCCTGAGCATGAGTCATCGAAGTGGAGCTGGATTTGCTGCTAGGGAAAAAAATGTCCAATCATACCCAATTTACACCACTACAATAATAAAAAATAATTTATGATAATTATCAAACTATCAAACAATTTTATAAAATTTATTTAAGTTTAATAAAAAATGCGAACACATAAAATTAATATAAAAATGTATAATATCCCAAAAACATAAAAATATCTCCTATAAAATGTATTTAAAATTAATAGAATCTAAAACTAATTTAACATTAAATAACCCACCGATTATGTTGTTCAGATTTTTAATTTTTACTACATTAAATTTGAAATTTATTTTTGCTGCTCTCACCCATTATTCTACATTCAGCTAGAGCCAGGACACCACAGGTCTTACTGGGACCTGTGGTCCACCAAGCAAGATCAATACCATAGTTTATATTCACTGACATGCTGTTCTAATGACTTTTCTTTTATTTCCAGCCTATCTATAGCCTTTATACATGTTTGACGCATTACTTATGTGCCTGAGTTCCGTAATGCACCTAACACGCAGGCGAGGTGCAATGAACTTTCATACATTCAGCCGCATATACTTTGAAAAATAGATGAGAAAATTAACTTTGGTGTACCTAGTTCCATACATGTCTCCCTCAATGTCTTCTGACAGCAGGCAGTACAGGTTACTGCAGCAACATCTTTTGGCATCCTGACAATATGGGGTTTTGTGGAGCAAAACTGCTTTAGGCCTCGTTCACACGACTTATTCTGGGACTGATTGGAGTCCTGAGGACTGATTTGCACTGCAGTACGGCTCCAATCCATCCCAGTAACTACGGTAATCCACAGTTCTCCTAGAGAACTGTGGATTCCGTCTCTCCTCCCCTCTTGGCGTATTCGCCGAGCGGGGAGAAACTGACATGCACATTATTTACGCCGTGTACGCGGCGTGAATAATGAATGTCTATGGGGCCGGCGAGCTGCCGCCCCCCGTCCCCGCTGCGCGGCGGCCGGCGTAATTGCGGGGCGAAATCCGTCCCCGCAATTACGTCGGCAATAAGCCGTGTGAACATTGCCTAAGAATGGACCTGTAATTAAAGTAGTATTCCTATTATAGCAAGTGCTGCTGGAAGAGCCAATTACTGTAAATTAGGCAATTTTTGAAATGCATGTTAATAAAAAAATATGTATGATTTACCTTCAACTTACTCTCTTGTCTCCTTTGTTACCAACCACCACCTTGTGATATCAACTGTTAAAATAGCAGTATCAGGATTGCACACATACAGGCAAGCAGTGCACTGACATCGCAGCACCACTGGCCTGTACTGCCAATTATTTGAAGCAAAGAGTGGCAGGGCAAGGGTCAAAAGTTAAGGTAATTGTCACAATGCATCAGGCATCGTGCTGCAAGATGCCCATTGACCCTGGCAGCTGCTGAAGTGTAGATGGTCAAGTGCTTTCTGTGCCTTCCAGCAGGGCAACAGTTAAGCACTTGACTTCAACAGTCACAGCTGCTGCCCATCACCCTCGCTGGGGGAACTATTTAGCCCTGAGTGTTGTTGCACTTAGGGTCTGAGTTTTTGGTGTGCATCTTAGGCTATTTTCGTGCTACAATGAAAAGGAACACAAGTGCCCTAAGTGTCAACTGCCGAGGCACCAGGACAGATACACATTTATATGGAATTGATCACCTGGGCAGGTTTTACATCGAATGGGACAACACATACAAAATGCATCAATACCACATCCCAAGAACAGCAGCCAGTCTTCACATCCACAAAGCAACTCCCTCACTCGAAGTGGCCGCGGCTCCAAATTTTTTAACAAACAACAAATACTAGTTGCACAAAAAGAAAACCAGCACTATTGTGAAAAAGAACAAATATGCCGAAAAAATAATCAAAAACATTACCACTGTAAAGCGTCAGTTTTAATCGACATAACAACTTTTTTAAAAATACAACACATTTCGTAAACACCCTTGGTTTACTTCATCAGGTAGAATCATAAGATCAATGTAATACGAGTAAGCGCCTTACTCTTATGGCCTGGATCTTACAATATTACCTGTTGAAGTAAACCAAGTGTTTACGAAACGTGTAAAAACACAGTAGCGCTGAGTTTTCTTTTAGTGCAACTTGTTGTTTGTTAAAAATTTTGGTGTGCATCTTGTTTCCTGCATGTCACAATGACACTAGGAATGGAAGGTGGATCTTCTGGTCACCGCGTTGGGTTGGCGTGACCTATGTCGGGGAGCAGAATATAAGGGGCCCCTTGTCTTCACCGGTGCCTGCCACAAAGAAGGGCAGAGTTTGCCGCAGAAAATCCCCCAAGTCACTACCCCGACGCAGGTTCGAGTGGTGACAGCCGAAGCAAGAGGCATAGAAAACAGAGCCAACTGGAAAGTAGAAGAGAAGCTAGAATGGCTTCAATAGGGAGTGCACAACAGGGGGAGCAGGAAAACTGGACGAGGTGGGCATGGGACCGAGATTCAGAAAGAATGGCACCGGGGTCTCCAGCATGTAACTTCGCCAGTTCTCCAGTAGATGTTAGGACCATGATTGTGTGACCAAGGAAGCCCCAGAAGAAGAGTGCTAGAGGAACACAGTAGTACTAGGAAGGAGATTTGCTCCTGATGTAATACTCCGACGCACAGAGTAAGGGGTTGCCTACATCACCGGATTGTACAAGAGAGGACTTCCCCATTCACTGATGACACAAAAATGGGTTTAACCAAGGGAAACAGGGGAAGATGGTACTTGGCCACAATAGCAGAATGGATAAAGTTGCCTGCCGAACCCGAGTCCACGAAGGTGGCAACTTGAAGACTGGAACCAGAGGAAAGGAATAGGCTGACCGACATGGTCAATGGTAGAGAGGAAAATTCCATGTCCAGGTTCACCTCTCCCACAAAGTCTAGGCTCTGGAATTTCCCAGATGGATTGGGCAGGTGATCTTGGTTACCACAATAGAGCCACAGGCCTTGGTTTTGTCTTTTCCTCTTCCAACAGGTGGGCTCTATCCACTTGCATGGGCTCTTCCGATTATGAGAAGGGATAGGTTGAAGCGGTCAATGTAAGACGGGTGCCAGACGAGGACTCCTACAGGGATGAAAAGCCTCTCATTGTAGATGAACCTCCTGTTGACATTCAGAGAAGCGGACATTGATGTGGGTGGCCAAGGCAATGAGGTCATCCAGAATAATGGGCAGATCAGTCCCCGATAATTAATCTTTGATACGACTGGCGAACGCCTCCCAGAAGGTTGCAACCATGGCCTCATTTTTCCAGGAAAATTCAGAGGACAAAGTCTGGAACTGTATGAAATACTGTCTCACTGAGGAATCTCCCTGACAGAGATGGAGAAGAAAAGAAGCAGCAGAAGAGGCATGTCCTGGTTCCTCAAACACCTTGCGCAAGGCTGCCAAGAAGTTCACCAGGTTAGTCGTCAGCAGATCTCCACATTCCTACAGGGGAATAAACCAGGCTAGTGCTTTGCCAGAGAGTAGAGAAATGATAAAGGCCACTTTTGTCCAGTCAGTGGCACCTTTGGATTACCATAATAGCAAGGAGGCAGTGGCAGGTGCGGGAGGAGCTTCTTGACATCACTGGAAATAGAATGGGTAACGGAACGGAGACTGGTGTGGAAGCGTGGACAATAAGTGCTTCTGGGAGATGGGCTGCTAGGTTCTGAAGCATCACAAACAGTTGCTCTTGACAGTCGCCCTACCGCGTAATCAGAGATTGATTGGCAGGATCCATGGCCCAGTTGTACTGTCACGGGGGCACTGGGAGTGGAAGGTGGATCCTCTGGTCACCACTTAGGATTGATGTGATCTATGCCAGGGAGCGGAATGTAAAGGGCCATTTGTCTTCACTGGAGCCCGCCAAAAAGCAGGGCGTACTTTGCCGCAGGGAATCCCCCAGGTTGCTAACTCCGATGCAGGTTTTAGTGGTGACAGCCGAAGCAGGAGGCACAGAACAAAGCCATCCAGAATGTAGAGCAGAAGCTAGGATGGGCAGACTCAGCAGGAACAGCACATATCGGATGATGGTCAGACAGGTTAGGCATAGACAGAACCAGGGACGCAGATGGTAGTGTAAATAAGATTCACTATGGAGTGCATAACAGGACTTTACTAGGGAATGGACACCAACAACTGGGTGCAGATGACAGTAAGTGGAATCCCTAAAAAGCCTCTACCCAAAGGGCATTGTTAGAGAAAACACTACCTGTTGCCCTTTAAATCCAGAAGACTGGCGCACACGCGTACCAAGTGACCGGCAGAGGAAGGTGCGTATAACAGCAGGAGGACACAGAGGAGCGCGCAGGACCAACAGGAAGGAGGTCGGGGCCAGGTGAGTATCAGCACAGTGAGAAGGGATCCTGGAGCAGACACGGCTGGAGCCAAACACCTGGACCACGGTATGAGAGGTGCCGAGGACCGGGTGGTAAGTGCGGCAGTGGACCAGGTGTCGGCCGCGACACTAGCCGTGACACTGTATAGGGCTCTGGCTAACTGGAATTTAGTTCTGTTCTGTTTGTCTGGTCATCTGTCTTGTATCCTCCCTGCCGGACTCTCGTTTCTGTTTTGTGGTCCCCTCTGTATTTTGTCAGGTGTCCCTCTATTATTCTTGGTCCACCCCATAATTTTACGTTTTGTCTTGGATTGTTTGCGTTTTTCTGTATATTTATGTTTCAGCAATAAAGTCCATATTAAGTAAATGTAACAGTGCATTACCGGCTATCACTGAAAGCACTTAATGGTGGTCAGTAACGCAGGAGTCAAGAGAGTTAGATGAAGGTGCAAAAATGCCTGTATTAGGTAAAGCATCCATATTTTTTAATAACATGCATTTGGAAAATTGCTTACTTTACTGTATATGGCCTTTCCAGCAAGGATGGAATTGGAATATCCCTTTAATAGCTCTGTTCCTGGATCAGCGGTTAACTGTGGCTGATCACAGCCATGCAATCCTTTGATAGCAATGGTCCATGACCCTGGCACAATGTAAGGGGACAGCCCCATTTAATTATATTATCAGATTTTCCTATTACCCGATTGGACACTGTGCCTGAGGACTTGAGAGTTTTCTTGTCAAAAAGCCTATTAGGGCACACTATGCGTGCATGTTATAGTGGCACAGTCTATAACATGCAGTGTATAGTATGCTAGCACATTGTAAAATTTATACTATTTAGTGTGAAATGTAAATGGTATAAGCAAAGAAAAAATGCAGGAAAAATTCATATAAATAAACAGTACATGAAATGTGCTTCCAAACAGCGCTCAGGCTGTAGGTGGTTCTACAGCAGTGACTGACATTTTAGCTCTGTTATTTCTAGCTGAAGCTGTTAGAGGAACATTGGTGATAAAGGGATTTTGACAGCTGTGCACAAGATTACAGATATCTAAAGGGTTACATTTTGTCAGTAGGAAAGATAAACAAACTCCTGTGCTGATAATAAGACACAGTAGGAAGTGACATCACCATCCTGGGCACTGCTAGAGCAGGAAAAGTTAGTCAGCACCTTAGGGAAGCTTGTGTATACAAATAGGAGATAAAAACTGTTGTAACTCTGAAAGGAAGCAAAATCAGATTAGCAATGTATTTGCTAATAGTCTTCATTTACCTATGCTTACATGTTTAACCCCTTCAGGTCACAGCTACTTTCAGATTTTTTATTTAATTTTTTTGCTCCCTGCCTTCCAAGAGACAAAATTTTATATTTGTCCATCTACATAGTCATTTGAAGGCTTGTTTTTGTGTAGGATAAAATGCATTTTTCAATGTTGTCATTGACAATAACATATAACATACTGGTAAACCCCAAGCAATTATATATGGGGTGGAACATGAGAAAAACGCAACTGTACAATTTTTGCAGGGGTTTAGTTTATATGGAGTTTTTCTATGTTTTGCATTTTAACTGAAATGCCATTTTCTGTGACCAATAACTTTTTTTTACTTTTTTGTTTTTAATTCTATGGCTTTGAGCGGGGGTTTGTGTAGTTTTTATTGGTACCAAATATGTTTTTTTCTATAGTATTCACTGAATTATGTTTTAATAGATCAGACTTTTATAAATACAGCAATACCAGTTATTTGCAACTTTTCGATTTTTAAAATGTTTATTAGTAAAAAGGCAAATGGGGGGGTGTTTTGAGCTTTTACTATTTATTGATTTTTTAAAAATACTTTTTTTTAACAATTAGTCCTCCTACGGGTACTTGACCACTATGGGACACAATCGCTTGTCCTATATATGGTAAAGCTATTGTACTGCCATATAGGCTTTTCATTGTAGATTGTAAGCCCTCGCGGGCAGGGTCCTCTTTCCTCTCTGTTTCAGTTACTAGTCATTTTTGTCACCATTGTATTTGTTCAATATTTGTTATGTATGTAATTCCCTTAAATGTACAGCGCCCTGGAATTAATGGCGCTCTAAAATAAATAATAATAATAATAATAATAATTACCTATGATACCCTGCCTTTAGCTGTCTGTATAAGAAACCTGAGGTCATGGCACACTGTATGCTTTCCTGACTGCTGCCTATGTCAGTATAACACAGAAGGTAATGTATTAGCATACATGAATATGCTAATACACTACCAAGTGTAAAAAAAAAAGGGTTTTGTAATCCTTTAAAAAGTTTAAAAAAAAACTATAAAAAAATAAAAAGTGTAGAAAAAATAAAAAATATTTAATAAAAAATAAAAATTTAGCATACATTACACAAAAACCCCCAAACTACACATATTAGGTATTTACACAGTTTACACAACCGTAACAATTCGAATTAATATAACAGGTTATTTAGTGTGAAATGTGAATGGTGTAAAAAGCAAACATAGAAAAACATTGTTTTTATGTTCACAGTACAAACATTTTTCTACCCAAAAAATACAACTTCTCCCGCATAAAACAAATCCTTATACAAGTGCGTCCAAATATAAAGTTACGATTGATGAAACGCAGGGAGGCAAAAACGAAAAAATGTAACTGCTCACTAAAGCCTTTTCAGGCCTGGTGCTTAAGGGATTTAAGTTGTGACACAACATATGATTTGTATTGCCTCCTATACTCTTATGTTTTTTTTTTTTTTTGCTAAAATTAGATTTTCCTTGTGTTTAGCTAATTGGTGGCTAGATTGGCTTCATTTTAAATTCTACAATCCTCTTGATATCATGCTGGAATTGAAAATAGCTTGTTTTAGCATGCTTACAAAACACCAGCTGATCCAGTGCACACAATAAGTGAATTATTTATAGTATGCATAGCAGTGGATTGTGCTGAGGTCAAGCATATTTACTGGATTACAAAACTGTTATAAAACAGATGTTTGCTTTGTAATAAAAAAAAAAAAAAAAGTTATCATAGGCCATATTCATTGTCAATTCTTAGACTTTCAGGCTGCACATATTTATTGACCAGTGATCAACTGTCAGGGCTCACTATCAGCTGTATTAAACACAATATTCCACATTTACTATTAATATCTAAAGGATGTATCTAAAACTTTCCAGCTCTTTTCCTATAAACCTTTTAGAATATTTAAATGCTAGAGGAGTGTGAAGACATTAAGTATCCACAAACCCACATGGTGTTTCTCCGTAATGGGATACTTCACCCCTTTTGAGTCACACTCATCTAGCCAAGCAATTCGTTCTACTCCACATTGGCGAGGGGCAAACACCTCGAAAAAACTGTTCGCAGATGATTGAAACTGGCATGGCTTGAACCCTTTCACATTGCAAGGCTCACTGAGTTAAATGTGACTTGAGGAATGCTGCCTCCAATAGATGAAGAGTTCCAGCTCTTTTCCCATAATCTTAGCAGCGCGTCTTTCTGCAGGAGGCCCGGACCAACCGCGTCTTTAAGCGGTGCAGGAGGCGATATCATAACCTCCTGCACCGCTGTTAGAAATGGGCGAATTGATTCTAACGAAGTGGAATTCGTTTAGAATTTCAGGAAATCTTTGATTCTGAATGAAGTCGAAGTTTGGGGGGATTCGCGGGAACGAAGTGTGTTTTTATTTGATAAAATGGCTGCGAGCACATGGCGTTAAATGGTGCAAAGACGTCTGAGAGGAAGAAGGGCATAGCCTGCATGACATGTGCAGAGATAAAGCCAATCAGAGATCTGCGAGATTCTGTGACGTCAACGCACTATATAAGTCCGGGCGCGACGCTGGGAGCTCATACCGCTCTCACTGTGCTGTGTAGGGAAGGTGCTGCCGCGGCTGCTTGTAATATCTCATACTAAAAAGCTCACTTTTATACAGCGATTTTTAGGGGGTGTCACAGCTTGTCTCAGAGACTGCTTCTCTTACGTTCTAATTCTGATTTTGTGGGGTATTGGAACTGAAGTCCAGTGTGCGTCCACTGCAGCTGCATATACATTTTAATTAGAGATGGGCGAATCGATTCTAACGAAGTGGAATTCGTTTAGAATTTCAGGAAAACTTCAGTTCTAAACGAAGTCGAAGTTTGGGGTACTTCGGGTGAACGAAGTGTGCTTTTGATTGATAAAATGCTGCGAGCACATGGCGCTACAGGGGGAAAGCCTCCCGGGGGGAAAAAAGGGCATGCCTGCATGACATGTTGGGAGAGGTGAAGGGCCCAAACAGAGACCGGCCCGGGGTTCTGTGACGTCCCCCGCACTAAATAAGGCTGGCCCCGAAACCCGGGAAACCCACACTCCTCCACTTGCTATCAGGGGAAAGGCTGGGCCCCGGGTGATAGCTCCCTTTCTGAAAAATTTATTTTTTTATACGATTTTTGTGGGTTCCCCCACTTTTCTCAAAAACTGTTTTTCTTAATGTTCCCATTTTTAATTTTTTGGGGTATTGGATCTGAAAACCAAGGGGCGTCCACTGGGACTGCATTTAAACATTCAATTTTCCAATGGGATCAAAACCAGTTCCCGTTTTAATTCCCTTTTAAAAAAACCGTTTTTACAGAAAAAATACCACTTCATTTTTTGGGTGCCCCCAAATTTTAATTTTTCCCAATTTTTCATTCCCCGGGGGTTTTTAAGCGTTGTTTTGCTGGTGTTTCTGACCCCCAAAAAACCCCCCTTTTTTAAAACCCAAAAAATATACATTTTTTTCCTTGCCTAATTCAAAAAGCAAAAAGGGTTTAAATTTCAACTGATCCTTTGTTTTTGGGGTAGAAAAAACCAAATTTTAAAAACCTACAAAGCACTATTTTTTGCGGCTCAATTTTTATTTTTTCAATTTTCATCCGGGTTTTTAAAAAACGAAATTTTGCTGGGGTCTGACAAAAATAAAAACCCCCTTTTTTAACCCAAAATAATTTCCATTTTTTTCCGAAGGCCTAATTCAAAGTTTCCGAAGGTTAATTTTAAACCTGTTTGGGCTTTTTTCATTTAGTAAAAAAAACACAGTGTTTTTAAAAAACACATACAATAAATTTTTTCCTTTGGGCCTTTTTTGGACCCCAAAATTTTACCCCAAGGGTTTCCCCAAACTTTTTACTGGTTTAATTTGGGGTCAAAAAAAAGGGGTGTAAAATTTTTTCATAACAATTTTTCTTCATCAAACAGTGTTTCCGTAAAATTTTTAGAACAAACATATGCAACAGAGAGGTTTTGGGAGGGGCCCCGCACCTGCGAGTGGCAGTGGGACAAACATTCCTGGGAAAAGGGCCCCGGGGCCCCAGCACGGGGAAGGGGGGTTCCCCAGCAGGGGGCACTCGGAAAGGCCACAACCCGCTGTCATCTAGCGCCGTTGATTTTTTCAGAAAACCCCAAAGGTTTTTTGAAATTTGGGTTTACTAGGCATCCTCTTCCCCCAAAGAAAATCTGACAACCCCATCCAAGAATCGGGGGAACCTCAGAAAAAACCCCTTAGTTTTTTCATTGGGCCCCGGGAAGCGGGGCAGCGGCCCCCCCCCTGTCCCCCAGCCCGCCTTTTGTCCTATCCGGGTTTGTTTACCAGAGATCCCCTATGTGGTCTGGGGTCACCCCCACTATATAGCGAGGATGAAAAATTTGAGGAGGGGAGGGCACACTACTTTGGGAGCGAAGAAATGGGGCCAAAATCGCCGCTTTCCCCCCCGTAAAGGGGGCCCAAAATAAAAGATTGTGGGGAAATGGCATGGGGGGTCATGTTTTTTTGAGAAAGGGCCCGCCCCGGGATACCAAGACCATGATGAGGACAGCAGTGACGAAAAAAAACCCCAAATAGATGATGATGTAAACCCCCACCCAAATTGGGGGCCGGGTGAGGGAAGGGGCAACAACAACGTCCCGGAGAAGAGGGGGTCACTTTCGCTCTGGGGAGCACCCACCACAAAGGGGGGGCGTGGCCCCTGAGGAGCGGGTATAAAATGTGAAAGGTCGGGGGCCAAGCGCCAAGGGGTAAAAAACCCCCCCGCTTCGGGAAAAGGTTTCCCAAAAAAGTTAACGGCCAAAAGGGGGTCGCAGGGAAACGCGGCAAGTAGTCACCAATTTTCGGAGCGTTGGTGGGTTAAAATACGATACCCGGTGTGGCAGTTCTTTTTCTAAGACACTGGAAAGGGGCCGAATATGGGTAAAAATGTAGAATCCCCTTTGGGGAAAAATGAAGCGTGGCCCGGGGGCTAACGTTTTTCACCAAAAGGCCCCGCCAAACAAAATGCAGCTTTAAAATCCCCGGGGGCCTGGGAAAACGTGGCTCCCGATATGGTTTTGGGCCATCCTGGCCCCCCCCCCAGCAACAGGGAGCAGCGCGCCCAGTGGCACCGGGAGCCTTTGGGAACCGTCAAGTCCACCACCTCTTCAGAAGGGAAACTGTTTTTTTCTTTGGCCATCATCTCCCCAGGCCAGATGCTCCTCTCCTCGCACTCCCTGGCGCCAGCAATTCCCTTCAGCGAGGGGATTGCAAAAGAAAAAAATATGCTCCAACCATCCAAAGGTGCAGAAACTGAAACCTTTCTCCTGTCCAAATTGTTGTTATTGCAAAATTTTCCCCCCCTTTTCCCAAAAGGTGGACTCTGCAACCCAAATTTTAAAGAACAATTGGCCCTTTTGCCGAGCCGAAATGGAGAGTTTTCCCCCGTAATTTATTTTCCAAAAAACAGTACCAACCCCCTTCATAAATTTTGAAAAAACGAAGGTGGGTATTTTCCCTTTGGGTAAACGGTTTTTTTTCCAAGGTGGCAACCCCGGGAGCCGGGGACTTTTGGGAAACTCTAACTTTCGGGCAGGGGGAAAATACAAAGTTTTTTTAAAGGCCCACTGGGGGGAATGTTTCTTTCCCGCCCAGGCCACCCCAAAAAACTTGGACAGGAAAAACCCGCTTTCTCCCCCCACGTTTTTCCCAAAATTTCTTTCACCCGGGGCCCAAAGTCCCCCCTCCTCCTCCTTTACCAACCCCTACCATCTCACCTCCCCAAAAAACGCTCCATCATTTCCACATGTTTTAGGGGGATAGCGGGTTTAACGCAGTTCTACACCTGGCTTTTCCTCGGCCGGGAAAGAAGTCCCCACAGGGAGGAACTGCCCCTCATGCCAAAAATCGATGTGTGGGGTTTTCCCCCGTTTCCCCAAATGCAAATCGGAAAACCAAAGGGGAAAGGACAATTGGGAAAAGGAAAAAGTTTGGTTTCCCCCGCTGCCCAAGGAGGGAAGGTCCAGGGGCCCCCGCATGGCCACTGTTTCAATCTGTTTTTTGAAAAAAGGGTTCCTGAATTTACTTCCACCACTTCAGAACATTCTGAAAAAAGGGCCCGAAACTTTTCAAAGCACTTTTTCCATTTTTTACAAAGCCGGGAAAACCCCCCTCGATTGCAGTGGGAAACGGCCCCCCCCCAACACCCCCTCCCTTTTGCGATTTTTCCCCCCCGGAATTCCACCTGCACCCTTTGGGCCCCACTGTAGAAAAAGAGAAAGGCCCCTTTTAAAGATTTTTTGATGAACCCGGGAGACAAAATAAATCCCCCGTGTAAACTTTGATGTCCCCGGGCCCGGGCAAACTCATGTGGACAAACCCGCCGTTTTTTTGAGGCCATTTTTGGGAAGGGGACCCTTAATTTTTCAGTCGCCAGGCTACGGGGTGAAAAAACCCTCAATCAACTGCTTCAAGTCCTGGAACGATGCTGAAAAATCTGTCTGGGCAGGGGACTGGAGACCCTGGCGACTACATTTCCCCCCGCCCCCCCCCCCCCCCCCCCCCCCCCCCCCCCCCCCCCCCCCCCCCCCCCCCCCCCCCCCCCCCCCCCCCCCCCCCCCCCCCCGTGGCCCCATTGCCGGTGGGGGCTTTAAAAAGGAGGAGGAGGAGAGGAAATTTTGGGGGCCCGAAACATTTTCCCGGGGAAAAAGGGGGAATTTTTTTAAACCCCGGGGACAAAAGGAGGAGCAGGAGCAGCCCGGGGGGAGGGGGGATGGAATGAAAGAAAAGGCAATAACCCCCCCAAACACCCTTGGGAGTATACAGTGGAAATGAGGCAGGGCGCTCCTTTGGGTCACCCTTTTGGGAGATGGCCCGCAGCAAAGCCCTTTTTTTTGCCTTTCATGACAGCCGAAAAAGGGCAGCATCCGCAAGAGATGAAATCTTGGGTCCCCCAAACCCTTTTTTGGAAACCCCCTACCGGGCCAAAAAGGGGGGCCTTTTTCCCACTATTGAGAGGAGGGCAAAAATCAAAAAACTTAGGGAAATCCTCCCTACAGTTTGGGGCCGTTTTCCCCATTTCGGCATCGTTCCCCTCTGACAGGTTTTGACCGGGGGGTTTTCCCCAGCGCCACGTACTAAAAAGCCCGGGGGCTGCTGGGGAAGGGGGGGGTAGGACAGTACCACTCCCCAAAAGCCCGCAACCTAAGCCCGGAGTTTACTGAGAGCCCGCTTCCTTCACCCCCTAGTGAGGAGGGTAGTCACCACACACAGCACAGGACCTGGGCATCCCCCCGAACCAAAAGGGGGGGGCCCACTTGGGGCAGGGCCCCTGCCACCCCAGTTAAAAAACCGCTGGAAATACTGGGGGGCAAACTGGATTGTGGCCCCCTTTCCGAGTTTGCAGTGGAAAGCTGGCCCCGCCCGGCCATAGTGGGGCATCAGAGCGGGGTTTTCATTTCGGCGGGGGCCCCCGATTTTTTCCCCAAGGGAACCCACTTTTCCACGGGAAAATTTGGGAAAACTGACCTTTGTCCCAAAAGAAAACAGGCGTGGACGGACAGGGAATTTTTCCCCAAAACCAAAAGCCTTAAAGGGGTCATCCCGGGTTAAAAATACCTTTCCCCAGCCCCCAAATTTTGGGGCCCCCCCCCTGAACCACACAAACTTTCTGGAAAATTTTTCTCCATCGCCTACCCCCCATCCCTTTTCCAGGGACTGGTATTTGGGCCCCCACCTCAACACTCCCTTTCCCCTTTGTGCCCCTCTAAAAAACCCATGCTGGGGTGCTGATTTTCCGCTTTGCGGGCACCTCCACACTGTGCATTGTGCCACTTTTTCGACCTCAACCTCGCCCCCCTGAACCCCCACTCCATCATTGTGCCACTCTGTGGCCTAATACTGTTTTTTCCACCTCCAGAATGTCATTTTGCCACTTTCCTGAAACCCCAAAAGCGTGTCCCCGGGGACCTCCCTCTCAGCAATTTTTCCCCCCTTGTTTCCCTCCTCCGGTTTTTTCCACCCCCAGAATCTCCTTGTTTCCCCTGCCTGACCCCCAAATTTTTAACCCCCCCCCAAAACCCCCACCTGGTGAAATTTTGCCACTCTTTTGGCCTTTAAAACTGTTTTGCCCCCTCCAAATTCCTTTTTGCCACTGCTGCCTCCCTGCTGTGCTGTTTTGCCTCCACCCCTGTGTGATTGGGGCCACCTCTGTGGGGCCCAAAACGTTTTTGCCCCCTCCAAATGTCATTTTGCCATTTCCTGGGCCTCATGCGCTGCCGCCGGGGACCTCCGCTCTCAGTCCCTTGTGCCACTCTGTGGGCTTCCTCCGGTTTTTCCCCCCTACAAATGTCATTTGGGGGACTGGGCCCGACCTCATGCGCGGCCCCCCTGACCTCCGTTATCAAATCATTTGTGCCACCTGGGGGTTCCTCCGTTTTGCCACCTACAGAAGGCAAATTTTGCCACTGCCTGACCCTTTAGGGTGCTGCCTTTTTGGCCTCCACACTGTTGGTTTTTTTCCACTTTTTGGGCCTAAACCGTTTTTTCCCCCCCAGAATGGGCCCTTGTGCCACCCGCCGCCCTCAAGCTGCTGCCCCGTAAACCCCCGCTCTCAGTCATTTTGCCACTCTGTGGGCTTCCCTCCTGTTTTTTCCCCCTACAGAAAAGTCATTTTTGCCACTGCCTGAAAATCAAGCTCTGCCGCCCTGAACCCCCTTATCCCGTCCCCTTGTGCCATTCTGTGGCTTCCTTTCCCGTTTTGCCACCTACAGAATGTCATTGGCCACTCCTACCTCATGCTGCTTTTTCTGCCCGCCCCTCCCCCTCCACACTCTGTCACTAATGTTTTTCCTTCCCGAGCCTCAGCGTTTTTTTTTCCCCGCTTTTGTGGCATGACTTTTTCAGGGTACATTTTTCCCCTTCAGTTTTTTTGGTCAGTTTTTTCCCTCTTAAGTGCCCAGGGAATTTTTAAAAGTGAAACCATTCTAAAAAACGGGCAGTCCCCTGCCCTGTCATACTAAAAAAACCCAAAAATTGTATGAAACCAAAACCCAACTCCCCCCCCTGAATAATTTTAAACCCTGGCACAACGTTCTAACCCCACCCTGCAGGGTCGTGCAGCCTGGAAATAGTTTTATTTTAACGCATTCTGCCGAAGTAAATTTTCCCGGAAAGAAAAATAATTTTTTTTGGAAAATTCACAAGTGACCGAATCGAATTTTTGAAAATTTTCCCCCTCTTTTAAAATTTTTAAAGCTATCTGTTCAGTTTTTCAAACACATTAAATATCCAAGGGTTTTAACTAACCAGTTTTCCGTTTTTATTCATTTTAAAGGGAAACCCGCAATTTTTACAAACCCCCCCACCACTTTTTTTTTGGGGTTTCTTATTTCTTTTTTCGCAATTTAATCCCGGGGTTAAAATTTAACTTGTTCCCCTGTTTGGGGGTCAAAGAAAAAAAAACTTTCCCTTTTTTACCTCCAAAAAAGAAATTTTTCCTGTAGCATAATTCAAAAACCGAAGGTTTTAATTTTTCAAGTTTTTTTTGTTGTTTTTGTACCGTAAAATTCCCCCCATTTTTTAAAACGCTACAAAACTGGTAAATTGTTTGGGAGCATATTTCCTTTTTCGCAAATTTTTCATCCAGGGGTTTTAAAATTAAACCGTTGAAACTGCTGGATGGTCCCCTAAAAGAAAAAGCTCTTTTTCCCCCCAAAGAAGCAATTTTGCCTGTAGCATAATTTTAAATCCCAAGGTTTAATTTTAAACCCTGTTTGTTTTTTTATATTCAGTAAAATACACAGTGGGTTTTTGGGTTTAAAAGGCCCCAAAACAAATAAATTTTTTTTCCCGGCCATTTTTGGAGCGCAATTTATAACCCAAAGGGGGTTTTTCCCAAACATGTTACGGGGTTTATTTGGAGTCAAATAAATTCTGTGTATTTTTCAAATACAATTTTCTCCCCAAACATTTTCTTACATTTTAGAAAATTTAAAACAGTATTCAGACAGTGAGGTGGCAGGCTCTTCAAAAATGCGAGTTTGGGAGTGGCAAAAAAAAATTTCCCGGGGGGAAGGGCCCAGGTCACCCGCCACAAGGGGGTGCCCCAAACAGGGTCCCCTCGGTGAGGGCCAAAACTGCCGTTGGGCCCTCTAGCCCGGGCCCTTTTGCTTTTTCCCGCAACCCCCCAAGGGTTTTTTTTGATTGGTTGACGAGGCATCCACTTCCTCCCAGATGACATCTGACAACCCCAGCCAAGAGTCGGTGGGAACGTCAGACACAACCCTTAGTTGGCAGGGCCCCGGGGAGCGGTCAGCGGTCCTCACCTGTCCTCAGCCCGCCTCTGTCCCATCCGGTTCCCTCAGCCAGAGATCTACTATGTGGTCTGGGCTCAGCGCCACTATATAGCGAGGATGAACAAATTGAGGAGGGCAGTCAGCAGCTACTTCGCAGCGAAGAAATGGGGCTAATATCCCCTGCTTCTTGCAGTAGGCGGCAAAGTATAGATGTGGAGAGTGGCATGGAAGGTCATGTTGTGAGGGGTCAGCCTCTGCATCCCAAGACCGGTGATGAGGACAGCAGTGACGATGAAACACAAATTGATGATGATGTAGCCGACCGCACTTGGGTTCCGAGTGAAGCAAGGGCTTCATCATCGTCAGGAGAAGAGGGCGTCAGCTTGCGCGTCAGGCAGCGGCGCACCCAGCAAGTGGGTTGTGTGGCCGTGAGTCAGCAGGGTAGCAGCAGTGTGAGGTCGGGAGCCAAGGGGCCAAGGGTAAAAACCCCGTTTCACGGGTCCAAGAAAGTAGCGGCACAGGGGCTCAGCGAGGCAGGCGCGGCAGTAGTACTCAGTGCGGAGCAATTGGTGGTAAAATCAGATACTCGGCGGTTGTGGTAGTTCTTTGCTAAGACACCGGAGGAGCCGAATATGGGTATATGTAGAATCTGTGGGCAGAAAGTAAAAGCGTGGCCAGGGAGCTAACGTTGGCACCACGGCCCTGCGAAAACACATCCCAGCGTCACCATCCGGTGGCCTGGAAGAAACGTGGCTCAGATGTGATGGTCCATCCCGCCGCCGCAGCAGCGCCCAGTGGCACGCATGCTATTGCAGCCAGTCAAGGCTCCACTACCTCTGCTGAAGGGAGCTGTTTCTCTTTGCCATCATCTCCCGGTCCAGATGCTCCTGCTCCTCGCTACTCATGGCGCCAGCAGTCGTTCAGCAAGGCGATTGCAAAGAGACAACAGTAGGGCGTCCAACCATCCAAAGGGTGCAGAAGTTGACCGTGCTCCTGTCCAAGTTGTTGGTACTGCAGTCCCTCCCTTCCAAATGGTGTACTCTGCACCATTCAGAGAACTAATGGCTTGTGCCGAGCCGAGATGGAGTTCCAAGCCGTAATTTCTTTTCCAAAAAGGCAGTACCAGCACTTCATAAATATGTAAAACAGAAGTTGGGCCAGTCCTTGAGCTTATCGGTTTGTTCCAAGGTGCACGGCAGCGCAGACATCTGGAGCTGTAACTACGGTCAGGGCCAGTACATGTCCTTTACGGCCCATTGGGTGAATGTGCTTCCTGTCCAGGCACACCAACAACTTTGACAGGAGACGCCGCTTTCTCCTCCACGTTGTCAAACTGCGGCTCCTGCGCCAATGTCCGCCTCCTCCTACACCACCACCCCCACCACCACCCTCACAACCTCCAAAAGTACTGCTCCATCATACCACATGTTTAGGGCATAGTGGTGTCACGCAGTTCTACACCTGGCTTGCCTCGGCGAAACAAGTCACACAGGGGAGCAACTGCTCCGCGTCTTGCAGCAAGAAATCCATGTGTGGCTTTCTCCGCGCCAACTGCAAATCGGAACCATGGTAATGGACAATGGGAGTAACATGGTGTCCGCGCTGCACCGAGGAGGGATGGTCCATGTGCCCTGCATGGCGCAAGTGATCAATCTGGTTGTGAAAAGGTTCCTGAAGTCTTCCACCGATCTTCAGAACATTCTGAAATTGGCCAGGAAACATGCACTTCATCCATTCCTACAAAGCCAGGAACACCCTCCCTGAGTTGCAGCCGCAGAACGGCCTCCCCCAACACACTCTGATATGCGATGTTTCCACCCGTTGGAATTCCAGCCTGCACATGTTGGACCGACTGTATGAACAGAGAAAGGACATTAACGATTTTTTGATGATCCAGGCGGACGGGAGTACTCCCCTGTGTAACTTTGATGTCAGCCAGTGGCAGCTCATGCGTGACACCTGCCGCTTGCTGAGGCCATTCGAGGAGGCGACGTTATTTGTTAGTCGCCAGGACTACGGGATGAATAACGTCATTCCACAGCTTCATGTCCTGGAACAGATGCTGAAAAAACTGTCTGGGCAGGGGACTGGAGACGTGGCGACTAACATCTCGCGGCCCCATGGAGTCCGGTGGAGACTGAAATGGAGGAGGAGGAGGACATTGGAGCAGAAGCATTGTCTGGTGAAATGAGTGGATTTTCTACCCAGGTGACAAGAGAGGAGGAGCAGCTGGAGGAGGTAGATGGAGATGAGGAAGACGAGGCAGATGACCCGCCAGCACCGTGGCAGTATACAGTGGAGATGGAGGCAGGGAGCTCCTCTGAGTCACTTGTGCAGATGCCCGCAGCATGCTGATTTACCTGGCTAGTGACAGCCGAATAGTCACCATCCGGCAGAGGGATGACTTCTGGCTCTCCACCCTATTGGACCCTCGCTTCCGGTCCAAAATGGGAGCCTTTTTCCCAGCTGCTGAGAGGGAGGACAAACTCAAATACTATAGGGAAATCCTCCATAGTCAGTTGGCCGCTGCCTATGTGCGGCATCGTGCATCCTCTGACAGGTCTGACCCGGGGGTTCTTCAGCATTCACGTACTACTGCCGTGGCTGCTGAAGGAAGGTGGGGGGATAGTAGCAGTACCAGCTCCATCAGCAGCAACCTAAGTCTGGAGTCACTGATGAGCAGCTTCCTTCACCTGCCTAGTGAGGAGGGCAGTCGCCAGCAGCAGCAGCCGGACCTGGGGCAGACCCTGAACCAACCCGTGGTGGCCTACTTGGACAGCACTCTGCCACCCCAGTTAGAAGATAAGCTGGACTACTGGGCAGCCAAACTGGATGTGTGGCCGCAACTTGCCGAGTTTGCAGTGCAGAAGCTGTCCTGCTCGGCCAGTAGTGTGGCATCAGAGCGGGTGTTTAGTGGGCGGGGGCCATCGTTACCCCAAGGAGAACCCGCTTTCCATGGGAAATGTGGAACGACTGACCTTTGTCAAGATGAATCAGGGCGTGGATCGGCCAGGATTTCCACACACCAATGCCTTAGGCGTCAGATTACATCAGCCATGACGCCTCACCCAAACTGTGAGAAATGAGTCTGGCTTCAAACTACCTGCCTCAGTCACTATTCTGATGCCCCCACCCGCCTGATGACACACATTTGCTGACAGTTTATCCATCTGCCTACCACCATCTTTACCAGGGACTGGTATTGCCACCCACCTCCACACTCTGTCATTGTACCACTCTATGACCTCATGCTGATGTTGCTGGTGCCGTGACATCCACACTGTGTCATTGTGCCACTCTCTGACCTCATTCTGTTGCTGCCGTGACCTCCACTCTCTGTCATTGTGCGACTCTGTGGCCTACTACTGTTTTTCTAACTACAGAATTTTTCACTGTGCCACTGTCTGACCTCATGCTGCTGCTGTGGCTGCTGCCATGACCTCCACACTGAGTCATTGTGCCACTCTGTGGCCTACTCCTGTTTTTGCCACCTCCAGAATTTCATTGTGCCACTCTCTGACCTCATTCTGCTGCTGCCATGACCTCCACTCTCTGTCATTGTGCCACTCTGTGGCCTACTACTGTTTTGCCACCTCCAGAATGTCATTGTGCCACTGCCTGACCTCATGCTGCTGCTGTGGCTGCTGCCGTGCCCTCCACACTGTGTCATTGTGCCACTCTCTGACCTCATGCTGCTGCTGCCGTGACCTCCACTGTCTGTCATTGTGCCACTCTGTGGCCTACTCCTGTTTTTGCCACCTCCAGAATGTCATTGTGCCACTCTCTGACCTCATACTGCTGTGGCTGCTGCTGTCACCTCCACACTCTGTCACTGATGTTGCCACCTGAGCCCTCAGCTTGTTTTTTTCCCGCTTTCGCTGCCATGACTTCATCAGGCTACATTCCCGCTTGAGTTTTTTGGTCAGGTTTTCCCTTTTAAGTGCCCAGGGAATTTTAAAGTGAAGCGATTTTAAGAGCGGTGGCGGTCATCTGCGTGTCATACTAAAAGACAACATTGTATGAAGACCAAACCAAGCTCCCTCTGCATATTTAAGCATGGCACAATGTTCTACAGCACCCTACAGGCTCTGTGCAGCCTGGAAATAGCTGTTTTTTAATGTGATTCGTCCCGAAGCAATTCGGAACGAAACAAATTTTGTCGGGAATTTCGGCAAATTCACCGAATCAAATTTTTGAGAACTTCGCCCATCTCTAACCGTTGGATTTCCTGGGCCAGCAGCCCATAGGCTTCCGGCCTAGCAAATCCCGGCAGCGACGTCCTGCTGTAAGCGGCGTGATGACGTCACACCACTCATGCCAGAAGCCGGCTTCCGGGGCGCGGATCACAGCGGGGAGCGCGGAAAGGTACCGTATATACCCTCGGCTTATACTCGAGTCACTTTCGACATTCGGGCGCTGTGATGGCCCGAGTGCCGACAGGGACGCTTCAGCTATATGCGACTCCTCAGGGAGCACGTATAACTGAAGGCCGAGTACCTTACAGTGTCCAGGCACTGCGGTGGCCCAGGAACTGTCAGCGATCTCTTCCCCTGTATGCCACTCCTCCGGAGCGCACACAAGTGAAGAGATACCACTGCGGAGCCGAGAGCGGGCGCTCAGTGCTCCGCAGTGGACTCCGGGTGGCCGCAAACTCGCACTCATCACGCTGCATGCGCGGCCTGATGACATCACCCGTCTGTGCGATAAGACAGAGGAGAGCGAGCGGGAGACGGAGCAGCGGGGAGCCAGGTAAGTGTTTTTTTGTTGTTTTAAAACCCTGCCTATAGCCTGCCTAGGGGACCTATGCCTGCCTATACCCTGCCTATAGCCTGCCTAGGGGGACCTATACCCTGCCTATAGCCTGTCTATAGCCTGCCTAGGGGGACCTATACCTGCCTATACCCTGCCTATAGCCTGCCTAGGGGGACCTATACCTGCCTATAGCCTGCCTAGGGGGACCTATACCCTGCCTAAAGCCTGCCTAGGGGGACCTAGACCCTGCCTATAGCCTGCCTAGAGTTACCTATACCTGCCTATAACGACCTATACCTGCCTATAACCTGCCTATGGGGACATATAGCTGCCTATAACAGCCTATAACCTGCCTATGGGGGACATTAAACTGCCTATAACCTGCCTATGGAGGACATTAAACTGCCTATACCAGCCTATATCTGCCTATGGGGGACATTAAACTGCCTATACCAGCCTATATCTGCCTATGGAGGACATTAAATTGCCTATACCAGCATATACCTGTCTATGGGGGACATTAAACTGCCTATACCTGCCTATATCTGCCTATAGTGGACATCAAACTGCCTATGTAATTTTATTGGTATCTATTTTTATTTTTAAAATTCACCAGTAGCGGCTGTGTTTTCCACCCTAGGCTTATACTCGAGTCAATAAGCTTTCCCGTTTTTTGTGGCAAAAGTAGGTGCCTCGACTTATACTCGGGTCGGTTTATACTCGAGTATATATGGTAAGTAAGGTTTTTAATCTTTTTTTTAAAGCCAGAGGGGACTAAAACATACTGGGGCCATATACATGGGGGCTAAAACATACAGGGGGCTATAATCTACAGGGGAGCATATAAGGGGGGCTATAACCTACAGGGACCATATACAAGGGGCTATAACCTACAGGGGACCATATACAGGGAGCTATAACCTACAAGGGAGAATATACAGGAGGCTATAACCTACATGGGAGCATATAAGGGGGTTATAACTTACAGGGGACCATATACAGGGGGCTATAACCTACGGGGGAGCATATAAGGGGGCTATACCCTACAGGGAACATACAAGGGGGCTATAACCTATAGGGGCCATATACAGAGGGCTATAACCTACAGGGGCCATGTACAGGGGGCTATAACCTACAGGGGCCATGAAAAGGGGCTATAACTTACAAGGACCTATATACAGGGGGCTTATAGCCTACAGGGGCTTATATACAGGGGCCTATAACTCTACAGGAGGCTATATATGCAGGGGTAGTATATCTACCTACAGTGGGCTCTATACCTAGCTACACAGAGCAGTATATCTAATTGTACCAACAGGGGACTTTATATCTTCCTACAGGGGACAGCATATCTACCTACAGTAAGCTGTATATCTACCTACCCGGATCTATATATCTACCTACTGTGGGCCTGTATACCTACCTACTTAATAGTGGGCAACATTACCACCTATTTACTTAATGGGGGGCACCCATAACAGAGGTAGGAATTGGTAGTGATGTGCTGGAAAAGTAAGAAGTTTAAAATGCTTGTGTATTATATTCTGCAGGGATGAGTTGTGGCCGCGAGGAGTCATCATGTGGTGTGGGCCGGATGGAGAAGGAAAGGCAAAGAACGATTCAAAGATGACGTCTCCGGTGAGACCCTGATGTCAGGGGTTATTTCTCTTCTATGTTGGATCAGTGCTGTAGTCACTAGCATGTGGTGGTGACCTGAGCTGGTGTCTGACCACTATGTGACCTCTATATGGCAGTGTTGTAGATTATAATGTGTATATTTATACCGGTGAGTAATTTTATTGGTGCCCATAATGCTGTTAAGACGGCTCTGGTTAGACCGTCTAAAAATTTACTAGATCTATCACAGTGGCTCATGCTTTTTGCTGTTGGACAATGTTGAACGAACAGTAAAAAGTTCTAGTTCGATTACAACCTTGAACTTATGTGAGTTTGGTTTGAGGTTCTATTCGAACTCGAACTTCGAATCCCATTAAAGTCTATGGGAGAAGATGTTCTGGTTAATTTTTATACCTATACAGGTGAGGAGAAGCTGTAATTACCATCCATAACAGTAAACTGGATACGTGGAACAACTTAGTGAAGAAAATTTGGCTCTAAGGCTATGTTCACACGGTGTATTTGCAGGGCGTAATTACGCCCCGCAATGACGCCGTGTGGACGGGGACGGGGCGGGAGCGGGGGACTGAGCAGGAGGCCGGCACTTCACATAGACAATCACTGCTAGCGGCGCGTATACGCTGCTAGAAAGTGACATGTCAATTATCTCCCCGCCCGGCGGATCGCCGGGCGGGGAGAGGAGACGTAATCCGTAGTTCTCTATGAGAACTGTGAATTACCGTAATGAATGGGCAGTTTTCGGCCCGTAATTGACGCACTTCGGCGCGTAATTACGGACCGAAATATGGCCCAATTTAAGCCGGGTGAACATGCCTTAAGAGGGACAGAAAAAAATTGAGAGGCTAAAATACTTCATTCAATTCAATGGCTAACTGAAAAGATGAGGAAAGTTTGCAAGCAGGGGCATAGCTATAGGAGGTGCAGCGGTAGCAGCTGCTATGGGGCACTGCATCCTGTGGGGGCCCAAAAGCCCCTTTGAAACATAGGAGATTTGGAACCCCCAAAACTGCAAAAACTGAACTTTTGGGCACTGAGTATGATTTAGTAAATCCAAGCACTCTGTATAACATTTATACATGTATATGAGAGTTAGGCATTATGTGAGCCTGTAAATGTCGCCAAAAAACAGCATCTGGGTGTGGGAAAGATGAAGCCAGCAATACAAAACTCCCTAACAATTGCTGTCTATGGAGAGGAAAATGCTTTCTAACTAAGAGCAGTCAGTACAGTACAGAGAGTGAGCTGAAAATGGTATTCACAAGGCAATACAGTGAAATATATATAACATGTTCATGTGATTTTAGCAGCCAATGAGAGCCCTACACCCAAGCGATGACGTTTTTGACACTTCTCTGTGCCCTGCACTGATTGGATGGCCGCCAAAAGTGCAGACAGGTGATTGAATGGTTGCCAAAAGTGCAATAAGCCGCTGAAAACTAAACTGAAAATGGTGTGTCGAACTAGAACTAGACCTGTACTCGAACGAACAGTAAAATGTTCGATTCGATTTGAGTTCTAAAAATTTGAGAAATTCCAATAGAACTTAACTTTTCTAGAACAGTTCCATCAACACTACTTCTCTAGCTTTTTAGATCAACTATTAGTTATCATAATTTTTGCGGCAGAATTTTTGGCACATTTTTGGCACTCCTTTTATGAAGCCACATCCACTTTTACTAAAACCACACCCTATGTTAGAGAGACTACAAAAAATGCTGAATGTCCATAAACATGTGTATGTGATACACAGCAACATGCTGCACATTTTATGAGTTTTCTGATGGAATCACAATAGTAAATGTGGGCCAAAATAATTATTAACTTTAACATTCATATAACATGTACATGTATTTTGTCACTCAAACCAACATAGATTTGAAGAGCAATCCTGAACGGACCCTAACTTTCAACAATCTATGCTTACACAACACAGTTTGAAATAAATCTTATTATAGCAAAAAGGCCTCTTTCTTAACATATAAGGCTCCTTTCTTCCTCTCCCCTAAGTACTACACCTCTCATTTACCTTGATAAAGTCTTTTATGTCTCACAAAACGCTGTCAGCTGATCTTAACCCCTTAAGCACCCAGCCAGTTTTGGCCTTATTGACACAGCCCTATTTTTGAAATCTGACATGTGTCACTTTATGTGAGAATAACTTTTTGACACTTTTACCTATCCATGTGATTCAGAGATTGTTTTCTCGTGACACATTGTGCTTTAAGTTAGTAAGAAAATGTTATCCATACAATCCTTGTTTGTTTGTGAAAAATATCAAAATTTCATGAAAAAACATTAGCGATTTTGTAAGTTGCAAAATTTCTGCGTGCAAGACAGATAATTATTCCCCACAAAATAGTTTATAAGTAGCATCTACCATATGTCCACTGTAGGTTGGCATCATTTTTTAAATGTCCTTTTTTTATGACATTAGAGGGCTTAGAAATTTAGTAGTAATTTCTCACATTTTCAAGAAAATTTGCAATATACATTTTTTTAGGGACCATTCCAGTTCTGACGTGGCTTTGAGGGGCCTGTATATTAGATACCCCCATAAATGATGCCTTCTAAGAAACTAGACCCCTTAAAGTATTTACAACAGTGTTAAGGAAGTTTGCTAACACTTTAGGTATTTCACAGAAATTAAAGCAAAGTGGAGGTGAAATTTCACAATTTCACAATTGTTGCAGATTATCAATATATATACATTATACACTGGAATACGGTAAATGTGACTAGGTAAATGCAACATAATATGCAGTTTTTAGAGATATCCCATTTGTAGCCCTAGTGCATTATTTGGCTCAACCATAAGCGACAGAATAGGAGGAGCACCTACTGGACTCTGGGGTCTCGTTTTCAATGCAACTTTATTTAGGCGTCATTTCAGGTTTGAGGACACCCTAAAACTTAATAAACACCCATAAAAAGACCCCATATTGGAAACTACACCCCTTAAGGTATATATACAGGTGTGTAGTGAGTAAATCGACCCCACTGGTGATTCACAATTTTTTTTTTAGCATTAGGCTGTGAAAATTAAAAAACATTTTTTTTCCAATAATCTGCAATTTTAGCTTAAAATGTTTCATATTTACAAGGAATCCTGGAAAAAAGAACCCCAAAACTTTGTTAAGCAATTTATTCCGTTCGGCAATACCTTACGAGTGGGTGTAAACTGCTGTTTGGGCGCATGGCAGGGCGTACAAGGGAGGGAGCGCTATTTGGCTTTTGGAACGCAGATTTTGGTGGGCCATGTCGCATTTGCAAAGCCACCAAATAACCAGAACAGGTGAAATCTTCCATAAGTCGCCCCATTTTAGATTCAACACCCATCATGGATCTCATATAGGGGTGTATTGTGCATTTCGGGCACATAAGTGTTCCATCGTTTTTTTAGCATTGGGCCATAAAAATGGGGGGGGGGGGGGGGCGAACACAGTTCCACCATTGTTTTTTGGGCTTCAATTTTACAGCGTGCGCCGTGCAGTGTAAATGATGTGATAACTTTACTATGGGGGTCGGTACAATTGCAATTGTATAAATTTTATATAGTTTATGTTTTATTACTTTTACACAATAGAAATAGGTCTATAAAAATTGTGTTTTTATGTTGTCCTATTCTGACAGTCATAACTTTTTTATTTTGCTTTGTGCAGAGCTGTGTAGGGCCTTGTTTTTTGCGGAGTAAATTGATGCTTTTATTGGTACCATAATGGGGTGCATACAACACTATATTCACTTTTTATTAAGGTTTTTGTGAGGTATTTTGAACATAATACAGCAATCCTGGTAGTGTTTTTTATTTTTATTTCTTATAGCGGTCACTCTGCGTTAGATATGACATGCTAGCTTTACTCAGCAGGTCGATACGATTACAGCAATACCCAATTTGTATATTTTTTTAATTTTTTACTGCTTTTATACAATAAAAACACTTTTATTTAAACAGGAAAACACATTTTTGCATCGCCATAGTCTGAGAGCCATAACTTTTTTATTTTTCTGTGTTTGGAGCTGTGTACAGGCTTGTTTTTTGCAGGATGAGTTGATGTTTTTATTGGTATCATTTCTGGGGGGACAAGACTTTTTGATCAGTTTTAAATCCGTTTTTTGGAAGGCAGAGTGAAGAAAATACTGCAATCCTAGTAGTGTTTTTTATTTTTAACAGCGCTCACTGTGCAGTATCCGTAATAAGTTAGCTTTACTCTGTGGGTCAATACGATTATTGTGATACCCAATTTATATAATTTTTTTTAGTTGAAGCACTTAAAAAAAAAAAAAAAAGTGTTTTTAGTGTGTAAAAGAATATTTATGCATCGCTATCTTCTGAGAGCCATAACTTTTTATTTTTCCGTATACAGAGCTGTGTTAGGACTTGTTTTTTGTGAGATGAACTGACATTTTAATTGGTACAACATTGGCGTTTATAGGAGTTTTTGATCACTTTTATTCCATTTTATGTGCTGCGGGATTAACAAAAATCTTAATTCTGTGATTTTTTTTTATTTTTTTTATGGCGTTCACCATAAAGGTAAATTAACATGACAGATTTATAGTGCAGGTCGTTACGCACGTGGCGATACCAAATATGGGTACTTTATTTATTTTTTTATCTTTTTTGGTCGCGATAACTAAGGGGTTTACACCCCCCGGAGCGATCTTGGGTCGGGGCTGACGCAGCGGGATGTCAGCTGTAATATACAGCTGACACCCCGCGCCAATCGCGCAACATCTACTTTAGAGTTCGCGCGATCCTCAGGACGTATGCATACGTCCAGGGGCGTGAACCCCCAAACGACCTGGAAATATGCATATGTCCTAGGTCGATAAGGGGTTAAACACCGCTGGCCAGCGCCTACTTCTAAAATGCTGTGAGCCAGCACCTATAGAATCCCACTTTCCCCATGTCACTTCTTTTTCCCGGTGCATAATACACGTCATGAAAAACATTGGATAATCATAACACTCAATGAGAGCTATGAATTACCATATTAGCAACCTGTACTTTGGGCATATTGCACCGCAATTACGCACTGAAATACGGACCACACCGTGTGAACATACCCTAAAATTTATGGTAAATTTATCCGCAGACAGTAAATATCAACAAAGGCTAAAAGAGTGCCATTTTGCCCTCCATTAGGGTGAACTATATACAGATGTAGCAACAATAAACTTGACAGACAACACAGAGATTTTACTGCACAGAAAAGTATCTCACCTTTTTCAATGCTTTTTAATGGCTTTTTTTGTGTGTGTCCTCTTAGAACAGACAGAAAACTGTAATATCAAGGTCAAGTTAAACTTTGCGACATCAACAGGGTTTGCAGTATGGAACACTACAGAGGTAGTGCTTTTTGACAGAGTTGAATACAGTTAAAAATTGTGTACCCTGCAGTATACACCGAGTGATATCTATCAAAGGTACTATATACATTGGTCCTCAGGGATGACCCTGATACAGAGTTCTGAGGAGCACAAGAAAAGAGCTTGAGGCATTAGGTTACATGCTGCTCATATAAGTCTATGCAGAGGAGAACGTCAGGAGGGGTGGGTGCCTTTATGGAGACAGACACAGCTCAGTGTTACATCACACTGGGCTTATACTGGACTACAGAGGGGTAGGCAGACACCCAGAGGGCCCCTGGGCATGGTAGGCCACTGAGAATAGCAGGCCTGGAGCTGCATTCAGGGAGAAAAGCAGATAAAATGTATAGACACCAAGTTATATGCAGTGTTTGCAGTAAAGTTCAGTGGCTTTAGAATGGGCTCCAAGAATCAACTTCTCTGATGGGCCCCAGGCACCCAGTCCGGCACTGTATCATACTCATGTGCTGCCCAACAGTCAACACTGCACAGTAATGCTCTATAATGTACTCAACACTGCTTCTGATTCTGAAAATGCACTACAGATTCTAAGGGGAGTAGGACCCATGTGTGTGTGTTATCTGCGTGCACAGTGTATGGGAAATCTCATAGCAGCTAATCTCCATATACTAACTCAGGGGTACCTGAAAATAGTTAGGATAAAATTGCTCAAAATGCCACATATCAGCTATATAATGGCTATTCCTCATGTACAACATGAAATGTTACCTGGAATTAAGACTCACAGTACACAGAACACATCATTCATACATTGTAAAACTGTAAGAATTGTAAAGTGCTGCGGAATATGTTTGCACAATATAAAGGTTTTTATTATTTTTCATAAATTCATATTAATTTTAATGTATAGGTATGAAAATTCAAAAAGATAATGATTTTGACCCATGTGATATCCATTTGACAGACCGTGATGCATTTTAAAGAAGACAGAACAGGAAAGTTGTGGAATTTCACATGGATGAAAGGGTTGAACCCACAACAAATCTGTTCAAAAATGTACAGGAAAATCTACATGTAAACCAGCAAAATTTTCAGCTGAACAATTTGTCTAATAACAGCCTTAAAGGAGTATTCCTGTTACATTGACTGGCTACAGTAAATACAAGACAAGGCAGGTACCAAATACACTGTTCTTCTGATTTTTCTTCCCTTCAGAGTTATAGCAATTTTTATCTTCTGCTTGTGTGCTCAAGCTTCCCTAGGTTACCAACCACCTCTCTCTAATCTAACAGGCTATAGCAGCAGAGAATGGAATGGCGAGTCACTTCCTGAGGTCTTTTATCTGCAAGATGGATCTTGCTTACTTAATGGCAAACTTTAACCCTTTAGATCTCTTAAGCCTTGCACACTACTGTTTATAAACCTCCAGCACTGATGTCACTCTAACAGGATAAGCCGAGCTGATATGCTAATCACTGCTTTAGAACCACCCACAACCTAACCAGGAAGTGAAAGCCTGAAGCTGTTTGTGGCTGTTTGAAACAACATGGTGAGAACACCGCTTTAAATAGGTTTTCTCACCACAATGATTAGCTATAACCCCTTCCTGACTTAGAACATACCCATACGCCCTAGTGCGTTCCAGCTAATGGAGGTATAGGTACGTCCCGGTGATCGTATGGGCTCACAAGCGAGCCCCACAGGATTGCGACATGGGACCAGCAGTAAATTACTGCTGGGCTCATGACAGATCACCCGCAGCCAGAGTGAGCTCCAAACGTGGGTGATTAACCCTTCATTATCACGACCTATCATGGTCGCAATAACAAAGTTGCAGGCAGGAGGAATGAGCTCCTCCTGCCTGCGATCGGCGCAGTAGCGGCACTCTGCGCCGCTACTGGTCCACTCACCCGACAGCACGAATGCTTTACTAAAGCACCCAGGCTGTCTGGTGACGTCACCATGCCAGCAATGCATTGTGGACATGGTGATTGACAGTCACCATGGAGACCAGTATAGAGCAGTTCTGCGCTATACTGGTCTGCCTTGTAACAGTGATTTGAAGATCGCTGATACAATCTCCTATGAGGAAAAGTGAAAAAAATGTGAAGTAAAAAAAAAAGTAAAACACAAACACGAAAAATAAAACAAAAACACGTATACCACCCTTTTCCGCTTTACAAATGGCAATCGCTCCAAAAAGATAACAAATAAATAAAGTACCCCTATTTTGCGTAATGACCCACCCTATAAATATGTAACATTAATCAACCCGTACGGTGAACGCTATAAAAAAAAAAAAAAAAAGTGACAGAATTGCGATTTTTGTTCATCCCACAGCACATAAAATGGAATAAAAAGCGATAAAAAACAACCCCTTACAGAGTTCTGTGTACAGAAAAATAAAAAAAGTTATGGCTATCAGAAGACAGCAATGCATAAATATTGTTTTACACAATAAAACACTTTTTTATTTTAAAAAAGTGCTTCCACATAAAAAAAAAAAAAAAAAAAAATAATATATATATATATATATATATATATAAATATATATATATATATACTCAGAAATTAAAATTAACTTGTCATGGATACTGCACGGTGAGCGCTGTTAAAAATAAAAAGAATACTTCTAGGATTGTAGTATTTTCTTCACCCTGCCTTACAAAAAGCAGATTTAAAAGTGATCAAGAAGCTTTGTCCCCCCCAAAAATGACAGCAATGAAAACATTGAGTCATCTCGCAAAAAACAAGTTGCTACACATCTCCATACACAAAAAATAAAAAAGTTATGACTCTCAGACTATGGAGATATAAAAATGTGTTTTCCTTTTTGAATAAAAGTGTTTTTATTGTGTAAAAGCAGTAAAACATTAAAAAATATACAAATTGGGTATCGCTCTAATGGTATAAACCTGCTTAGTAAAGCTAGGATGTCATTTATACAGCATGGTGACCGCTGTAAAAAATAAAAATAAAAAACACTACCAGGAATGCTGTATTTTGTTAAAAACCCCTCACAAAAACATTAATAAAAAGTGATCAAAGTGTCATATGCACCCCATAATGGTAGCAATAAAAACATCAATTCATCCCGCCGAAAACAAGAAACAAACCCATAATCAGCTCCATATACAGAAAAATTAAAAAAGTAATGGATGTCAGAGTAGAACAACATAAAAACACAATTTTTCTAGACACATTTCTATTTTGTAAAAGTAATAAAACATAAAAACTATATTCAATTTATATCATTGTAATTGTACCAACCCCCATAGTAAAGTTATCCTGTCATTTACACTGCACGCTGAACGCTATAAAATTAAAACCCAAAAAACTATAACGGAACTGCGTTTTTCCCTCCCATTTTCATGGCCGAATGCTAAAAAACACTATGGAACACCTTTGCTCCCAAAATTCACAATACACCCCTAGATGAGTTTCCTGAGGGGTGTTGAATCCAAAATGGGGAGACTTCTGGGAGGTTTCACCTGTTCTGGTACTTTCAGGGCTTTGCAAATGCGACACGACACCCACCAAAAGCTAAATAACGCTCCCTCCCTTTTACGCCCTGCCATGTACCCAAATAGCAGTTTACACCCATATATAGGGTATAACCAAACTTGGAAGAAATTTTGTAACAATATTTCAGGTTTTTTTTTTCCTGGATTCTTTGTAAAAATTAAACATTTTCAGCCAAATTTGCAGATTGTTGGAAAAAACATTTCTTCATTTTCACAGCCTAATGCTAAAAAAATTAGTGAAGCACCTGTGGGTTCCATATACTCCCTGCACCCCTGGATATATTCCTTAAGGGGTGTACTTTCCAAATATGGGGTATTTTAGGGTTGTTTATTAAGTTTTAGCCCCTTAGGGTGTCAACAAGCCTGAAATGGTGCCTAAATAAAGTCGTAATAAAAATGAGACCCCAGAGTCCACTAGGTACTTCTCCTACTCTGAAGCTTGTGGTTGAGCCAATTAGTGCACTAGGGCCACATGTGAGATATCTCTGAAAACATCAGAATTTGGGGAATCAATATTAAATTGCATTTCGCTGGTCTCATCTACCGTGTTCTTGTGAATAATGGATAAAAATTGAAGATCTGCAAAACAAGTGCAATTTCACCTCCACTTTGCTTTAATTCCTATGAAACGCCTAAAGGGGTAACAAACTTCCTAAATGCTGTTTTGAATACTTTAAGGGGTGTAGTTTCTTAGATGAAGTTAGTTATGGGGGTACCTAACATGCAGGTCAATCAAAGCCACGTCAGGACTGGACTGGTCCCTAAAAAAAGTATATTGCAAATTAACTTGAAAATGTCAAAATTACTACTACATTTCTAAGCCCCCTAATGAAAAAACAAAAGAAATGTAAAAAATGATGCCAACCTACGGTAAACATATCATAGATGCTAGTCATAAACTATTTTGAGTGGAATAACTATCTGTCTAACATGCAGAAATTTTTGAAGTTTGAAAATGCTACATTTTTTCAAATTTTTTACTATACTTTGATATTTTTCACAACTAAACAAAGACTTTTTGGACCAAAATTCCTTACTAACTTAAAGCACAATGTGTCATGAGTAAACAATCTTTGAATCACATGCATAGGTAAAAGTATCAAAAAGTTATTCTCATATAAAGTGACACATGCCAGATTTAAAAAATGTGGCTCTGTCAGGAAGGCCAAAACTGGCTGGGGCGGTAAAGGGTTAAAAACATTTTGGGCAACATATATAAACTTGGCACAGACAGGCCAACTCTAAAAAGCCTTAGAGCAGTGTAGAATCCGCTAATATGTATGACAGTCTGGCACATTATATGATAATTTTCTATAGTTTGATAATTATTAGAAACTACTTTTTATTATTGTACTGGTGTAAGTTGAGAAATATTGGACATTTTTTTCCCTAACAGCAAATCTAGCTCAACTTTGACTCCTCAGGCTCAGGCATACCACATTGAAATAGATCTGCCTGTCGGAGCAGTAATGCACCTAGTTTTGCCGAACCACATTCATATATGTGTCTAATATTACGAGTGTGGTGTGACAGGCCCCCATAACTCCCCCACGACGCCCCCCTTATGTTTGGCGCATTAAAAAAGTGTTGGGTTTTACTAACAACATCGTAGCCGGCTCACTTTGGCGCATTTGACGCCAGAAAAGGGTGAAAAACCCGATCATATATGTCTCCCTTAATATTTTGTGCTAATTAAATGACCAGCTTATTAAAATATTAAAGCTAAAGATTATAAGGAAATACATTGCTGTTCCAATTTTGCCTAATTTTGAAATTACAGCCTTTCTTATCTTCTACTTACTTACAGCTGCTTCTTTAGTAACTGACCCCCACTCTCTGCTCTAGCTGTGGCTGGGCTTGTTATTTCACTTCTTGCTGTGTCTATTCTGCTGGACAAAAGCTTCTAACTCTCCAATCTTATATTTCTACTGAGAAAAAATGCAACCCTTCACGTGAAAAAAGCCTTGTGCACATATATGTGTATCTAGATACAAAGACAGTCTCATTCAGCAGCTAACAATGTGTTTTGGAAGCATGTAAACTTTTCTCTCTCATGTGCAGCTTCCTCTCATGACAAAAACAGCTCTTGTACCTCACGTTTATAGCCAGGCATCCTGCTTAGACAGGGTCATTGTTTTTCACAAGCCCTCCATCACCATTGTTCTTCTAACAGGCACATCTAAAATAGGAGCTTGCAGAGCTGAACTATAAATCTCTTGAATAGCCAATCTGGGGAGCTGGTCACAGCAGAATCAGTTGAGGATTTCAAGAAAGGCTTAAATAACTACCTAAAATTAAAAAAAATATATATGACTACCTATGTAGTTATATAAAATTTTACATTCAGTCTGATGGCAATTTTGGGGGAAGAAATTAAATATTCATTTAGGGCAGATTATTTTGTGCCTTATTGGATCCAAGTCTTCATCAGTAGGGGAAACAAAGCTTGAAAATTTCCTATCCCCCTCCCTTCATCCACATCTTTCCCCTCCTTTGGTTGAACTTGATGGACCTAAGTTTTTTTTTTTTTTTAACCGTACAAACCATGTATCTATGACCCCAGCCATTAAAGCAGGAGCCTGACTTTCATTACACAACCAAGCTCCATTACACCCAATTTAGTACACCTGGTCAAGCTGTTCCTACAGTGCAGTAAAAAGTGCATTGGCAGGAATAAAGGCCTTTAGTTGCTGCAGTAAAAAGGCATATTGCCACTCAAGGGGGATTTAGAAGCTTATTGCTTACAAATTGTTGATGAAGCACTTTAAAATATAACATTCTAAAATATATTTTAAAAAATGTGAACATAATTCCTCAGGTTTGAATACATTCCTGAGAGATTACTAGACTGTGTGGGCCTTTTCAGAGCTTTCATCATGTCAATCACAAATAATCCTGAATGAATAAAAATACTGAAGGATTTCTGGATGTTTGGAAGTCTCTTTTGATTACTGTAGGGAAAAGGGAATGCTTTAGATAAAAATTGTGAAATATTAGCACATAATATTGCATATGAAACTTACATTTAATAAAAAACGTCACTAAAGCCACATATTTAAAAGTAATAGCTTTCTCCATTTTTAATCATATAAATACGGTTCTTAGGATTCCCTCCCCTCTAAAATTCTCTCAGGCTAATATCAATATGATCATTAGCGTTGGACGTTTGCCTCTCTCTTAACCTAAGAAAAACTAATTTCACTGAATTATGGCTTTCAGTGGAACTTTCCACAGGTCACTCGAGACCCTAACAATTTATACCTCTGTAACTACTCTAAAAAATGTCACCTTGGTTAGGAAATTCTTGGAAGAGAAGTTGAAATACTAAATTTTATGGCTCCTAACTGTTGGATCTTCCTTCCTAAAGTAACATATTTATTCAGAGCACTCCTTTTTAAAGTTTATTAAAAACCCATTCTCATGTTTAACGCTGCATTAATAAGTTCACATAGGCAAGCCCCAGGGCACACATTAAAGGGGTTGTCAGAGTTAAATGTAAAAAAAAAGGGTTTCAGCTTTAGATAGATAGATAGATAGATAGATAGATAGATAGATAGATAGATAGATAGATAGATAGATAGATAGATAGGAGATAGATATTAGATAGATAGGAGATAGATAGATAGATCTGAAGCCAATCGAAAAATCTTTGGGTGGAGCTGAAACTTAATGGAGCCCAGACACAGCCCTGAAATCTGGAAGATCTAGAGAAGTTCTGTAGGGAGGAGTGGAAAAAATCCCTGATGCAGTGTATGTAAACTTGGTCAAGAACTACAGGAAATGTCTGATCTCTATAATTGCAAACAAGGTTTCAGTACCAAATATTAAGTTCTGTCTTTCTATTGTATCAAATACTTATTTCATTAATTAAAACATAAATTGTTTAAGAAACATGCAATGGGATTTCCTGATATTTTTTTTTTTAGATTCTATCTCCCACAGTTCAGGTGTACCTGCAATAAAAATTACAGATCTCTGTATTCTTTGTAGATAACAAAACCTGCAAAATTGCCAGTGTATTAAATACTTCCTGAACTACGCATATAATATATATATATATTTATATATATATAATATATTATATTTTAATATATATATTAAATAAAATATATTTCACACAAACCCAAACTCAGCATAAATTTAGAGTCTGTTGGCCTTTATTCAGCCACAAATTATACAACCAACGAAAAAGGCATATGGGCTTAACTTCAGCCCAAACAAAATACAAATACACAGTCCATGTAGATAACTCACAGTCTCTGTAAGTCCAGCAGTTCTTGGGTGCGTTCCCCCACCCAGATCAGGGGAATGTGGTATCTAGTGGACGGTAGGCTGCAGCTCAAACTTCCACGTCTTGTCCCAGTCAAGCAAAACCTCTGACTGAGAACCACCACACCCATCCTCCAAACTTCCTACCTTAAGTAGGCCTCAAAACCAGGCCTGGATACATGGGAGCAGTCCACCCACCCTGCTCTTTGAACTGCTCCAGAAAAGCCTGACCCAGATCCACTGCTATTCCAGCAGTCATACTAACGAAACAAATGTCAATACCATAGCTATACTGACGTACGGCTAACAGGCTTTACTTCACCAAGATCAGAAACCTCGGTGACACGTATTGGCCATCAACAACGGCATCTTGTGCCTTCTTACAATATATATATATATATATATATATATATATATATATATATATATATATATAATATATATATATATATTAGCGCCTCACTCACGTTTGGACGCCCTCCGGGACTGTCCTGGCGGGGTACTTGGCTCCTGGATCGCTGCTTTGGTAAGCGAATCGGCACTCGGACACAAGGCTTCAGTTTAAACCTGGCCTTAGCCAGCTTTATTGAGGCTCAGGATACAGATACACAATAGACAAACAAAACCTCGGCCGTCTAGCTACTACCTAAACTTAAGTAGGGAACCCTCTCTAACATGAGTTGGACCTACTGTCCAGCGTCACAACACCGCCACTTATATTTCACCCAGTCTCCTACTGGGTTCCGACTTTCCCTAAGCCTTGGGGGCCAGAGCCTCCTGCAAGCTCCACTGCCACTCTAAACTGCAGATTAGGAGGCCTCTTATAGCCCTACAGGGACTGGCCCAAAACCTGGCCTGGAACGTGGGGACGGCCTCCTACCCAACGCTATGACCGTCCCGGGAAAGGAGACCCATACCTGGCTGCAAGGCAGCCATTCTAGCTACTTGTGTCAGTAACCTATTGTTACTGAAACCAGCAAGTCTCCTTCCCCCACCGAACCCAGACATTCGGTGGCACGTTTGCAGCAGGTACCCTGCTGAATTCCACCTAGTGGCAGAGACCTGTAACTGCACACGGTCACTATGCCACATATCCTCCCCCTTTGATAAAGACCGTAGGTCTTTTTCACCTTGTGCCATCATCCCTCCAGGATCAAAGCTCCTACTTTGGGGCAACATCTTCCCTAATTCTTCAGGAGCAGAGACAAAATTGTCCACACCCAACTCAGTTGTGGGCTCATACCATGCAGGATTATGATGAAACCAAGACCTCTCTTCAATACGAGTCCTCTGGTCTCCAGCTACCTTCTCCAATTCCTCTGGACCATGAAGCTCCGCCTTGTGGCTACTAGCCGACATCTGGTCTATCTCAGTGACCACTCTCCACTGTAGTAGGACCGACTGTGCCATTTACCTCTGTGCCACCCATAACCTGCTGGTCAAGGATCACAGGGTTATTGCAGACACTCCCTACATCTAGGAGACCTCTTCTGATAATCTCAGCCTCTTTACTGGGTGAGTTTTTAATGTCCGAGGACTCGCTGATCCCTCCATACACGTGGCTTACTGCAAAAGGACGACCACATTCACGGTCTGTATCCTCCCTTTTATGCACTACACTTGCACGATTACGGGGGTCCCTGCTACTCACCTGAGCTTTACAGCACATAACAGGTGTTTGACTTGTGGTGACCCTCTGTGCAGGCATACATATTATTACAGGGGCCACAAACAATGCAAATTCTGCAATACAAACCTCACCATAATGAGCAGGCATGCTAATGGTTTCAGCGTCACCATTGGCAACCTCTACAGACACTTTGTCCGCCATTATAACCTTACCTGGCACCTCACCAGTGTCAGAGGATATCTTCCCCAGTGCACACTTCTCACTGGCGCTTCCAAAACGCGGAACCCTCTCACAAAAGGGGTTTGGGGTGGTTTTTTTTCAAATCCCCTAGAAAACCAAAACTCTAAGGGAAAAACTCTCAAAAGCCTTTTTACCCGGAAAACCCCCTACTTCTTTCCCCAACATCCAAATTCCCCACAAAAAGAGCTGGAGGGAAAAGGGTTTTTGACCACATTTTTTACACAGTCATAACCGCCCCGGCCCCTTTTCCTTCATTTGTTTTTCCCCCTTTATAAAACAAAAAATGGGCCCTGTTCCAATTTGGCCCAAATCAGGGGCAACTTTTTACCAACTTTGGGGTTTAACCCCCCTCACCCGCCTCTCCACTAGGGTTCAAGCATACCCCCCAGCCTGTGGTGCTTGGGAGCTGCACTCCTTTCCCCCACTTCAGGGGCTTTTTGGGCCCCTGGGAAAAAAAAGAGCCCGGCAAAACAGCACCCCCCTTTGGGGCAAGTGAAATCCCTAGAATAACGTTTTCAGATGACCCCTTTTCTCCCATACTCTGCAGTTTCTTTCAAACCCAGTTCTCCCCACAGAGTGTCCCAAATCTGTAAAACAAATGCCCCAAAGGCCCTTTACACAAATCCCCGCCTCAGACAATTTCCCTTTTAAATTTCCAAACGAATTGTGTCCCCCACTCTTAAAGGGCTCATTCAGGGTACACCTCAGAGTTTTGAACACACCCTCATTAAACTAGTCTTCTCCCACATTGAAAGGAGCCAAACAACCCCCAGATTCCCCCTGGGTTTTCCCTTTTATGGCCCCCACACTGGAACAAGGAGGGTCCCTCTCGGGGAAAAAAAAACCACAGGGCACACAGAACTGGTGGCTATCAAGCACTTGGGGGCCCCCCCATTACCTGCGACCCTTTCAAAGGGTAAATCAGGGTTTTCATACCCTACGCTTTTCGGTTTTTGGAAAAACATAATTATGAACAGGACACCAGAAACTTTGAACACATCTGACGGGCACTCATATTCACACGTTTCCACAACAAGAGGGGCAGAGGATACCTTTTTTGCTATGGCAATGACACCAGCTCCACTTGAGCCTGTAGTGTTAACACATGCCTCCAGATCGTCATCCACCACAGGACATACATTCTCTGCTATACTCTCAGCACAGTTAATTATGACCTCTAGGGGCAGACCTGAGATTGTCTGGTCTACAGCTGGGGCCGGCACTGCTACAGCACCTATAGACACTTGTTCACACCTAGCAGTAACTGAAGTTAACTTTGTGATACCGCTCCCCTCTTCCTGCTCAGGTAGTCTGACAGAGCCATTGATTAAAGGCCCCTTTTTTGCCTTAGTAACCTCTGCAACAGGTAATATAGTGCATATGTCCATCAGACTTTTCCAGTCCAAAATACTCTTTGTCAGTCTCAGGTACTTTCTGAGACTCCAACTCAGGCTCTTCTGTCTCAGGCAGCGGCACCGGATTCTCCTCAGGGGGCACTTCCCAGGAGAAGTCACTTCCCTTACCGAATACCCTTGAGGTTGCCCACAAGTGCCCAAAATGGGGGAAGTCTCTGCCCAGTAAACAGCCAGACTGCAGGTTCTCACAAACCTTAAGCACATGGATGACGGTCCCACAACAGGTGTCAAAGCTCATTGGCACATTCTTACCATGTTCTGGTCGGGTCTTCATACCAGGTGCAATGTCAGGGTGCACTCTGGAGACATCTTGGCGGCAGTCCATGTCCACCCACAGTGGGAGATCATACAACAGCAGCCAATGCATCCGTGGCACCTCTGACCTGCAGATCACCAGACGCTCAGGAGCAGATCTTGCCATCCAGCACGGCTCCTCCTGCTGGACAGTGGCGGTTCTCAGTTGCTGCGATTTGTTGCGCCGCTTGGACTTTCCCTTGGAAGGAAGACCTGGCTTTGGTCGGTCAAAGTACTGTGGCACTGCTGGCTGGGTGGTCATGCGGCACACCAACTCAAAGATGTCCTCCATAGCCGAAACAAAATTTTTCCTGGCAGCAAGACAGTCTCTTTACTGGGTGCGTCCCCTGTCTCTCCCGAGACAGTCTCCTGCTTCACTGAGGCAGTCTCTTCAGACACCCAAGGCTGCTGCGGGTGTGTCTCTCTTCAGAGAAACCTTTGCTCACCCAGAGCGAACATCCAGCAGTCCTATGTAAACTGCAGCAGTCCTAAGTAAACTTAATTTTCTGCACCACTTTGTGTACACATCAATTCGTGCCAATATTTGCCCATCGCATACCTCCACCATATGTAGCGCCTCACTCGCGCTTGGACGCCCTCCGGGACCGTCCTGGGAGGGTACTTGGCTCCTGGATCGCCGCTTTCGTAAGCGAATCGGCACTCGGACACAAGGCTTCAGTTTAAACCTGGCCTTAGCCAGCTTTATTGAGGCTCAGGATACAGATACACAATAAACAAACAAAACCTCGCCGTCTAGCCACTACCTAAACTTAAAGGGTTTTGCCATGATGTAATTGACGTGGATCCTCCAAAATGGGTTTTTAATTTCCATTTCTAAATATATGTGATTACAAGAAGTGCAGCCTGAGAGAGCTACAGGCTGCCTTACCTGCCCTTAGTTACTTCAAAGCTTCTATTAGATATGAAATGACAATAGCTGCTGGCCGGGCTTGCGCAGAGCACACTTCTTATCTGATGAAAGGGAGCTAAAAGAAGCTTTCAAGTCACCAGTAGAAATATGTTGTCTTTTGTATACAAATAAACAGTTGTATTTGTGATACTGAGTAGATCCCTGCTTTATCGATGACAGAGAACATGAATAAGCTTTCAAGCTGCTGTGGAGAAAGCTGTTGCCCTTTTGTATACGAATCCACAAGTTTAGTTTGATTATTTCAGTGAACATTTCACACGATCCCTTATGCATGCTCTGTGCTCGGGCTGTCTGTCCTCTCTCTCAGCTCCGTGGCTTGTTTACATTTGCTTCTTACAGAAAAGGGCACGTCCTGGCAAAACCCCTTTAAGTTGAGAACCCTCTCTAACATGAGTTGGACCTACTGTCCAGCGTTACAACACCGCCACTTATATTTCACCCAGTCCCCCTACTGGGTTTTCCCGGGTTTCCCAAAGCCTCGGGGCCAGAGCCTCCTGCAAAGCTCCACTGCCACTCTAAACTGCAGATGGCAGACCATGCCCCCCGATCACCTGTAGTAGGAGGCCTCTTATAGCCCTACAGGGACTGGCCCAAAACCTGGCCTGGAGCATGGGGATGGCCTCCCACCCAACGCTACGACTGTCCCGGGAAAGGAGGGCCCATACCGGCCATTCTAGCTACCTGGTCCCGTAACCTATTGTTACTGACACCATCAAGTCTCCTTCCCCCACCGAACCCAGACTTTGGTGGCACTTTGCAGGGAGGTACCCAGCTAATTCCACCTAGTGGGAGAGCCCTGTAACTGCACAGGTCAACTATGCCACAAATATATAAATATAATATAATATAAAATATATATAATATATATATATATAATAATAAATATATATATATATATATCATCACCTTTTTAATAACTGCCATTAAACTGCCAAAGTGCGACAATGTCCTTTGTTCTCTGCATTTTCCTCTTTTTTAGAATGTGATTGATGCAGCCTATCAGTGGGTTCATGCTTATGTTCCATTCATTTGACATAACCACTCACATGTGTTTCATTTCCTGAGCAGTGATGTTAAGTGAATTTCAATACTGTACATGCTTAAACCAATTTTCACAATTGTGCAAGGTGGAAAGCCCAAGCTTAGATTTGGTTGTTAAGCCTCAGAGCTCACCCCCACGGGAAAAGAGTTAAACCCCTTTAGACTTAGTATTAATATTAAAGTTTCCCCTCAGTCTGTAAAACTCGAGTATAAAAACTACCCTAATAAAAGCCAAGGCACCTACTTTTGCCACAAAAAACTGGGAAAACTTATTGACTTAAGTATAAGCCTAGGTGGAAAATGTGGCGGCTACTGGTAAATTTAAAAAATAAAAATGGATACCAATAAATTAGGTAGTTATGGGCAGTTTAATGTACCCCATAAGGCAGGTAAAGGCAGTTTAATATCCCCCATAGGCATTTTATAGTTATTAAAAGCCCCTCCATAGGCAGGTATGGGCAGTTTAATGCCCTCCATAGACGTGTGTGTACAGGCGGGTTGGAGCGGGCGGGTGGGGCGGTACCTGCCGGCCCATTAGACATGCAAAAACTCTCAGCCGTATAACGCCGTGAATAAATTACAGTCATTTCTCTCCCCGCTCGCCGTATTGTGCAGCAAGGAGAGGAGACGTAATCCATAGTTCTCTAGGAGTACGGGGTATTACCGTAATGACTGGACGTAATTTCAGCCTTATAGTTATAACACGAATTTTATCAAATTACGGTATTATCCACACAACAAATAATGTATATAATGGCAAATTGGACAACAAAAGGCAGAGTTTGTATGGGTTGGGAAAATTTAAAGAGGGTACTGGAAAAGTAAAAAGCCATATATATCACTGGAACACAATTTAATTGTGAAAGACATTTTAGGGCAGTCTAGAGAAATGAAAAAAATGGTAAACAGATGATTATAGTAAGAATGGTAATTAACTGCAAGTTATTGGATTTAAAGGGGTTGTCTAAAAAAACACAGATAAATTGCTTGCCTCAGTTCAGATTTATTTCCCTGAATGTTTTCTGTGCCAATTTTGCTTTCCCCGTGTAACATGTTGGGTAAACAGCAGCATTTCCTGTTTGGAAGCTTTTTGTTCTTTGCCCTGAAAACTAAAAAGCCCCATGATCCTTTGTTGTGTTTTGTCTATCATCCTCCTTCCCCCCTCAACCCCTTGTTTCGTCTCATCATGTTTAAACTTTGAAGGCGGGTTAACCCTTTAACAAATGCCCGTCATCTTTGGGCGGGTGGCATTTCAGATCATTCTTCTGCAGCGACGTGTTTTGGTGTCACTGCAGACATCGGTTTTGCAGCTCCCGGTGCTCTACCATTTGATTTGCCACGGTTTGTGACCGCAGCATAATCAAAGGCTTTTCCCTGTCTGTCGGGCGATCGGGACTCCGGTGACATGACAGAGCCTGGGGAACACTGCAAGTCAACCCTGGGACCTAGAGTAGCCCAGGGCTGTCTGTGTAGAAGCCAGCAATCAGGGCACCACTATATGCTGCCCTGATTGCTGCTGAATCAAACTGACACAGTTTATAAGTATTAGCATATTTTAATATGCTAAATACATTACTAAGTGTAAAAAATGTAAGACAGTTTATCCCTTCATGGGATTTAAAAAAAAAAAAAGTAAAAACCATAAAAAGTGTAGAAAAAAATAAAATAAAAATAAAAATAAAAATAAATATTAATAAAAAAAAATTGTGCATACATTGCACACAAAAAAAACCTTATAGAATTAAATTAACAAGCTATTAGGGCTTGTTCACACGCGTTTTTGGATCCTTTTTACGGATCCGTTTTTGACAGTTGAAAAACGCATCCGGAAAGCGGATCCGTAAAACGCAGCAGTTGTTACTTTATTTGGATCCATTTTGAATGCTTTTTCACTTGCGTTTTACGCATCCGCTTTCTGGATGTGTTTTCAGAAAATCAATCTCTCTCTCACATATGTCAGCCCCGGCACCGCTGCTCCCTTCAAATCATATGTCAGCCCCGGCACCGCTGCTCCCTTTAAATCATATCTCAGCCCCGTCACCGCAACTCCATTCATATGTCAGCCCCGGCTCCTCCACCATTACAAATCTCCCGGACCTCCACGGTCACTGCTCCCACAGCCGCCGCTCCCCTCTGATCCCCCTGCGCTCCCGCTGCTGCCGCTCCCCCTGCGCTCCCGCTGCCACCGCTCACCTGTGCTGCCGCCGCTCACCTGCGCTCCCGCCGCTCACCTGTGCTGCCGCCGCTTCCCCTGCGCTCCCAGTGGCGCCACTCACCTGCGCTCCCGTTGCCGCCGCACATCTCTCCAGCGATCCCCGTCCAGCCTCCCAGTGTGCTTTTCGCATCCGCTTTCAGGATGCAAAGCGCAGCTGATACGTACCCGGAGTGTGGAGCGCTTTTGAATAGGTGCCAAAAGCGGACTCCATTATCTCCTATGGGCTTTCACTTGCGTAAACCGCAAAAAGAATTGACATGTCACTTATTAAAGCGGATGCGAAAAGCGCAGCGCAGGAGAGCCCTCAAAAGCGCATCGGTGATCTCCCGTGGGAACAGCGATGCGCTTTTGCCATTGAACTCAATGTTAATCACACTGACAATTGTTAGATCCATTTTGCGGATCCGTTTTGCCGTGTGAACAAGCCCTTAAGTGTGAAATGTCAGTGGTGTAAAAAAAAGAAAAAATTAAAAAAACCAAAAAAGTTTAACAAAACAATCTGCGATAATTTATAAATGAACGTAAACTCTTCCCCCAAAAAATACATCTTGTCCGGAATACAACAAGGCCTTATGCAACTGCATCATAGAAAAAATAAAAAAAGTTACGATTGTTGAAACCCAAGGAGTCAAAAACTAAAAAAAAGTGCTGGTCATTAAGTACTTTTCATGCGTTCGGCTTAAGAAGTTATAGGGTTTGATTTGAAAGCTCCTCCTGCGTGTCGAGGCATTGAACATTTGAGCTACTTCATTAAACATCTGATGTAAAACTGCAGGTATTTAATGAACTGCAGTCATTTAATAAAACAAGATTACAAAAGTGTCTGCAACAACCGTGGCTGTAGTCACCAGTGTCACTTTAGAGCAGTCTCTGAACCAATAGCAGCTGACCAAGGGGTCAAAGACACTGGTGCAACACAACGAGGGAATTGCAAAGACATAGTCCAGACAATCCAGGTCAATGGTGGACAGCACAGGTTCACAAAATGTAAATGGTGCCAGGGTGAAAAAGTCAGACAGGATGATGAGACAAGTCATGGTCAGTAACGAGAGAACAATAGACAAAAAACAGCTTTGCTGGACACTACAGTAGGACACGTGGACTCTAAGAACCTAAGTTCATGCAAGGTGTGGAGGGAAGAGCTGCCTAATATACCCACTGGTGTCAGGGATATTCTGAATAAGAACAACATTGTCGAACATTGTGGATTTAAATGTCTGGAGAGTCTGGGCACACATCCATATAGCCAAGTGGAAACTATCCAGCAGCGGCAGGGTGTAGAAGTGCTGGAAATTTGGCAGCAACGAGAGAGAAGCAGATTCAGTGAGATGGCACAGGAAGAGCTAACGGTGAGATAACAGCGTGAGTTATCTTTGGAGAGATATTATTTACAATTTTTTTAGTTATTTTTTTCCTCTGGACAACCCCTTTCACTGTACTGTGTTCAGACTATATAACATAGTCCACTCTATGGTGTCATGGTATGGTCGAATTATTTGGGACTTGCATAGTGCTAAGATCGATAAAATTGGTCTATGTAAGTGTGTTTTTAAAACAAATATATGGAGGTAATAATTCAAGTCATTGTATGATGATCATTTTTGATCCTGGTATAGTATCATCATTTCATAATTATATATGTATGTATCTCAATATTTTTTATTTTATGAATATAGAGGATCCTATAGTCACAGGGTAAAAATCTTAATCTTCACACTTAGCCAGGTATCTGGAAGCACCGAGATCAGCCATTCACTCTACTACATACTGCCTTCGGGACTGACTGATTGATAATACAATATTTCTCTATTTAGGACTTTTAAATTTGCCCAAGGTCAAACCTTGTCTTAAATAGGCCCTCATGTAAAGAGAGAAAAAACTCAGTTACAAACAAGAAAACACTACAGGGTACACCACACGGCAAAATTTTCACTCAGTTTTTCAGATGGGTTTTTAAT